>JABFPJ010000321.1:0-46461 GCA_022817425.1 Gryon sp. ZL-2020 | reverse complement strand
TTTTTTTTTTTTTGATTTGTGTAACTAGTGCATAAAATTGTGAGCATAACGTTAATTAAAATCGATTCTATGCATTTCTAATCGAGTCTTTGATGAAATCGATTGTGTTTGCATACTTAATTTATTTTCCGTTTCCTTTTCTTGTTTCGGCGCAAAGAGTGAAACATCAAAGTCCACGGGAAAGGTAAACGTCGTCCATCTTTTGGATGCGTCTGGTTCGGCTGTCAGCGCATGAAACAATCCTGGCAAAGGTTCCTTAAAGTCTTCCACGTGTGACTTTTTGTTCAAAGGATTGTCCGTCATGTTTGGTTTTGGACACAAATCTGTAATCGTGACACATTATTAGTTACAATATTATTATTAGTTACATTATTATTAACAATCTCGTCGCATTTAAATAATACTTGTTAAGTATGTAACTTATCAATAAAATGTTATTTATAAAGTGCAATTAGCATATTGACTTCTAGTGTCATTGTGGCGATTGAAAAAAGTTGTATGATTAGCAGCATGGAAAATTATAAATATAACGCACTATAATAAGAAGTATATTTACACCAAGCGCAGGCTTCTATTGTAAACGGTTTTTTTTGCTTTATTTAAATTGATCTGTTATCTTGTTTCTAATATAAGCCAGACAGAATAACTATTTTGCTTTGACATATTTATTAGAATTTATTTAATTAAATATAATTAAAGCTGTTATAATAATAATAAAACATGGATAAAAGTTGCTCGTATAATATATTTATAAATTAGCAACTTGAACTAAACTATTAATAGTTTGTAATACAAATCACTTGCTATTTTTTTTTTTTTGCGAACATAAAAAATATATCTCTTTCAGAATCTTTAAGTACAGTCATAATGTAACGTCTAAACTATAAACATGAGTATTTCTACTTCGAATTGAAAACTTGATTGAATTGCACTCGAGTGCAATAAATATTCGAAAACATTCTCTCATATTTCTTCCAGCTCATGTCACACATGACTAATACAATAAGATAAACGCGCTGTATTTCATAACTCACCTACGCAGGAGCAGCATTCATCATAGAGATAGCTAAGACAGGAAAAACACTCTTTGCAACAACTGCAGGTCACCAGGTCGCACTTACAACTTTGTGTCAGCATACACTTGCTCACCACACTTGCACAAATCGCTTCATTGCAAGCCTCGGTGAAGCTTGCCCCAAGCAAAAAACACATCGTCGTGGTGCATACAGACGCCACTAGCAGCGTTAATCGTGTCATTGTGTCCTGTAATTACACACATTATCATCAGTACAAATGAATATAAAAAAGGTTTATTTTTGTTTAAAGAATATTTACAATGCAATATAACACGTTGGACAGCACTAATCAATTATATTTATGTCGCAATTCAATGTTATTCTTAACTTATTGGCTCAACCACGAGAAACATAAAATGTATGTTTCGTAAGTTAAGGCCTTTTTTATTGTTCACAATGTCTTATCAGATTTATGGCAATATTGTTCATGCAGACGTCGACAAAATGGGATGAACACGACAGGCATGTTATTCCTCTTGTTAGCCATAACGAGGCCCATTTGAGCTCGTTACCTAAACTCCTATTAAATTGTAACAGTGTTAACACACTTGGCGGGCAATGTTTCTTTTTTTTTTTTTTTTGTCAAACTTCGAGGAACAAAATTTGACTCACATTGCGATTTAGATTGCTAAGAAATTGATATAATTGCACGCGCTCGTTCACGTCAATTAAACATTCAGTCTATTAATATCACAGATAATAACGTCCTACGATATTCGAAGTAAATTATTATTGGAAAGGTACTCCAGTATAATGATTTGCATTTGGTACGTATGTTGATTGCATTGCAATACCTAATCACACTGTAGGTTACATTGGAAAATGTACATTTTCGAAAAGGGTTTACTATTGTAAAAGGTTAAATTTAACTATAATTATATATTATATATATATATATATATATTGAATATAATTCAATAATTATTATTTATACTGTATTAAATAAAGTTTTTTTTAATAATCTATTTATACTTTATTTATTTTATTATTATTATAAAGTATGTTTTAAAGTAAAAAAAAACAAAGAAACAAATTAAATGTTAAAAAAAGTTAATTGAACAAAATAAACATTCTAATTTCTTATTCAATATGTTATTAATTAGATAAACTATTTCACAAAAGGCATACTTGTACATAATTTTCCCATTATATTACAGAAAAACGTTAACATTACACTTAATTGTTCTGTATGTTTGAATTGATTACTTAATACGATCAATCATTTATACTCGTAAATTAACTTCCATTATTGTTGAAAACAAACGGATCTTACCGCTAAATTAATTAAATCTCCGTCTGTCTATTTCATATTTTATCCTCATTTTGTTGAGTAAATTATTCATTTAGTCGATTAATTGTGATTCATAATTAAGATTATGAACAATTGCAAAGAAGCGCATGTAAGAGACAGGTGTTCGGATGATAATATAAAAATTACACGAATGAAATGTAGATGTTTGTTAGCCAGGGACGGTTATATACAGCCTCGGTTCGTAATATCCTTAGGCTATACAATAACTTCAATAACGCAATTCGCGCTCATAGTAGAAGCTTCGATTCATCTTTAGACTGTCGTCGACCACGACATTTAAGAGTGCGTTTTATTAAAATGTTTACACGGAAAACAAGGAAGCTAAAAAACTGACAGTTGTCATTAACATGTATGTGATTAACAATTATCAGAATCCATGTTGTACATAATGTATTCAATCTTGAAAAGAATCTTACACTTGTAGAAACAATTTGTTGAAGTAAAACATTGAGGTAACTACTTTGTACATTTGTTTGCATTTTTTACAATATTTTTTTCAATTGTATGTTTAATCTGATAATAATAATTACGTTTAATCTTAAATAATTAATTTAAGATTTAGTAACAAATAAATAAATTAATAAACTAAAATGATTAAAGATTAAGTAACTAATTATATAAAAGATTTGTTTACTTGCAAAATTGCATCTTAATTTGGCAATAATTTATAGATTTCTGATAGAACATCGAATATATAGGTGTGATGCTTTATGCTGATAGAATCCTAACCACTAAAAGACTAACTAATGAGGTCCTGACTTGAGCCATATCTGATTTCTGTAATTGAGATTTGAATCCGTAATTGGGATTTAATCAGATTATTATATTTCAACCATGTTTTAATTGTACTTTGATTAAGTTATAATATATATTATCCCATACGAAAAAAACTATATTTTTACAAATACATAACTTTTTGGCGCTTAAACTTTTTTTTTAATATATTTTTTATATTTAAAATATATGTTCCATGTATTTTTGCACATATTTACACATATTTTCTAAAAATATATGTAAATATATATTAAATATGTAACTTTTTGCTGAAAATATGTTTTATGTATTTCACATATATTACTGGATATATTTCAAAATATATTTTTTTTCCTGCGGGATTTTTGGATTATTTAAATGTTATATGATATTTTTAATGTAATATAACTTTTTAAGAACATTATTCACTAAGAAAGGTAAATAAATCATTCAAAAATATGTCAATATGTTAGTGGTAATTGTAAATACTATAACTTTGAAAAATATGTCAAAAGAATCATAATATAAAAATACAATTATGACTCATTTTCTAGAAATATTTAGATCAAAGTTCAATTACGTTTGAAAGTAAAGTTATTGTATTTTATTACTCAATCGACCTTTCTGATTTGTACATATTACCTTACTATGTAACTTTATTAATGTGAACAAAACATTAGGACATAAATTACTAATATTACTTTGATAAATTAATTTCAAATTGCTGTAATTTAAATTCTTGTTAAATTTATTCTACAATTATTGAACAAATCCATTGAACACATTTTTCGTTTTCAAATGTAATTATTATTTTGTATCAATTAAATATTTGTAGAGTGGAATGCATAAATCTTAAACAAAAGTCATTTCTCAAAACCGAAAAGAACAAAAACAGATCTATATTCTGAAGATAAAGTTAAAAGGGATACCATTTTTCGTATTCAGTATTCACGGTTCCATCAAACTTTTTACCTGAATCTCATAAAACTGCCGGAAAGTTAATAGTTATGTCAATTTACTTATGTCTATAAAGTCAAAACAAGATTTTCGAATAATATTTATTTTAACATAATTCAATGAACGTAAAAACCAACTTTATTAATCTTTTAAATACTTGAAAACATTTAGTTAATAATAAATTGAACAAAAGATTTATATTCAAATTTTAATAGGTATTACATAAAAATATCTCCACTCCATGTCAACAAACAACCGCTACCGATCATCTCCATTACATTTCACGAAAAAATCGATTACCCAAAGTGTCATTAAAATCAAAATCGTGCTCAAATTATTCACAAATCAACAAAAATGCATCCGAATCAAAAAGTAAAACACTGAAAAAGTGCATAACCTTGCGCAGACAGTAAAAATGTATCTTGGAATGTGTCTGCGAGAAGCCATACAGTCTGTCATCTTATCGACGCATATGAGAAGTTGCAAACACAAGCGAAAATGTACTGACAAGTAGTGGCAAGATTTCACGTCACTGTGCGAGCTGCAGGTCCGTATGCTTCAACATGCATGTGAACAACATCATAATCATGATGATAAAATCCTCTCGTGGTTGATGCCAAACCTAAGACTGACAGGAGCAATATTATTTACCTGGCACCTTGTGTTCCTCGATGGTCGTCTAGAAAACAAGTCACTGGTGTAAAAGTATGTGTGTGAATATCTCGAGCTGGAGCCTACGCTGGAGAAACTATTTTAAGAGCGCGGCAACCGGTTCGCATTGCCGTGGGATACATTTCTCTAAGTCCAAATTCCAGGCTGTGTTTGTGAGCCGGTGGAAGTGAGCTGCCGATCCCGATGATCCCGCGGGACTTTGGGAGTCTCTCCACCCCACTCCTCCCAGCTAAGCCTCCCAACTGAGGAGCAAGTGATCCTTGGATCGAGCGGATCTTCCGCTTCTTCCTTCTTCTTCTTCTGCCTTATTCTTTTTCGCTCTCGCAACTTTTACTCCATAAAAACGACATTCAATCCCCCTTTCCCCTTCCCCCAGCCGTTGGATCTCTCGCGCGACGACGTTTTTTCCCCTTATTTCTTCTTTCAACTGGATACTTTCGCACACACCGACGATGCCCCTCTTATCTTTCGGAATCGTCGATTACTCGGCGGAATATGGAATGATCTTGGCAATTGTTTTTTCAGACGGCAATGATGAATGACATGTCAAAACATGATGAGCGACACGGCGAATCGGATGGAAGGGCGACTCTCATTGGACTGAATTAAGGAAGAGCGTGGACCACCGTGGACCACGGCGCGGTGAAACGTGGAGGAGGAGGAGAAGGCCGATGCAGGAGATGGAAGTGGCGACGGCGATGGCGATGGTGGTGGCGATGCGAACCGAGAGAACGTGGCCGAGAGCTACGACTACTGCTCGGGACTGGTTTTACATTTTTTTCCCACTTTTTATCTTACCTGCCTCCTAAGTTCCCTCCCCTGCGCCCCCGTCCCACACCCGGCCCCTCTCATTCCGACCTGCGTCGCCTTCTTCTTCTTCTTCTTCTGCTTCTTCTGCTGCTGTTGTTGTTGCTGCTGTTGCTGCTGCTGCTGCCGCCACCGTCACAGCATTGCTTTCCAACCTAGACGATTCGACTGCTAACCTACGGTTTAACAGTCGGACCACCGTCGCGATAATCTCCCAAATTGAGATGAGTCGCATACGAAACGTCAACTGGACTTGTCTCAATTTTTAGGGACCAGACGATAGATCAGGTGTACCATCGTTCGTGCTTCTTTTATGCTTTTGATAAAAAGTTTATACGCAGGAAAAAATGTCTTGACATTTTTGCACGTAACTTACACGATTTCGCGTAAAGACTTAAATTTTTGTCTACAAAAATGTAAACCTTAGATAGTTTTACACCTTTTTATGTAAAAAGATGCTGCTACATTTTTACACTTTTACATTGAAATTTAGATGTTTTTTACTGTGTTGGTATTTTGTTTATTGATCATCGTCAGTTTATTTAATGGCTTAATGACAATTAGTTATTATTAGTTATTAAAATAGAAAACTTTATTACACAACAGTGGTCGTAACCATGGTGCATAACAGTTATGAATGATTATTCGAAGTAAAAGTCTAATTACAAATAGGCTTCTACTTAATGATCTGGAGATAGAAACAAAATTGTCATAATAAGTATTTGCATATTTAATGAACAATGTATTTTTATTAGTGTAAATCGTAAAAATGAGTTCAGTATCGAATGAGAGAAATATGACTGGATTAAGTAATAACATGCATCATAAATATATCAGAAATTATGAAAAAATAATAAACATTTTGCATAAATTATATTTATAAATAAAATAATTACAAACATTAATTAATGAACAGTTGACTTAATGTATTATTTATAATTTTAAGAAATTCATACTTTACACTGTTAATGAAAATAATGAACTTAAAATAGTATTAAAAAGCAGTACTTCACTTTAATATTTAATTTTATATTTTTATTTTTTTATTTAATTTTTAAATTAAACATTTGAATAAAACTTTTCTACTGAGAAACTAATATATTTCATTTATTCATTTCTCAACTAAATTTGGTTTCATTGCCACGAACATTTCTGCAAATTCAGTTTCATGACTTCAAATAATCCGACTTAATAAAGTTTGATAAAGCTTTTTATCCACGTTGTTAACATCCTTTTTTCGGGAGATGTAACACAATTAAGACTTTGAGAAAAAGCAATGTTGTGATTGCAATGATTGCTGCCGCACTACTGCAATTTACTTTGAGTGGCATATAATGGTGTCATTATATCAATAATACGTAAACACGGCATTTAGAATTCAATTCGCAATATTTAGTTGTCATGTTTTGCGTCTTTGTACGCTCGTAATTGATGACACAATAACGAGCGCATTTTTGGCGTAGCTGTCATCTAAACGTCGCTTTATGAATCACCGATGATTACTGCGTTCAACTTTTCTTTTGACTTCAGCGAATAAAGACCCACTTGATCAATCGTTTGGTCCGAAAAATTATAGGCTCGAAGATGAATCACATTTTTTCGGAACTCGGTTCGACGTTCCAGACTCAAAATTACTAGTTTAGAATGTATTTTTTCCAATATATAATTTTGACTAAAAGGAAAAATATTTAGTTCAACTTTTCAAATAATACAAATTAACATTTCTCGCACTTGTGTACAAAAGTAACTTTTAATTTGAAAATGTAACATCAAATTATTATTTAAAACACAATTTTTCTTTTTTAAGAGACCAAATGTTTTTGCAAAAATCCTTTATTTCATTTTTACGTTTTAGCAAAACGTAATTACAAAAGAAAAAACGAATAATCCTATTACTACAAGTGGAAATTCTGTTGAATATTCCGACAAGATGTCGGATTCCTTTAATCAGATTCTGATTACAAGACGGAAGATTTAAAGATTATATCTCTGAAGAAGATTGTATTGTATATAAAAAGAAAAACATTGACCAAAGTGTATGATTGAATTATCTGTTAAACATTCTCTGCAGCTCGCGAATTCGCGGTTGGGAGTTGGAATTTTGGGAAGCAACATGACAGGTCGTAAAAAAACTTCATGGGTGGTCCTCAACGATTTCAAAAGGGTAAAAGGTCGACGAGGAATAAAAGGGGAATAAGAAAAATTACACGGCATGCGGACTTTTGAGAAATATGCAATTGACTTACCGAATTGCATGTTGCGAGTTACATTGTTTGCAATTGAAAGTTAAATTCCTGCGAAGCATAGCAGTGTTTTATTCTTGCAAAGCCAAAACCAACAAATCAACAAAAGTTATAAATAATCCCGCTTGTCAAGACAGTTGATGGATTATTTATAAAGTACCTTCGTGTTAGAATGTATAACTAAATATGCTGATTATTAATATTGCTACAAAGTATTCGATTAATTATAATTTGTTACAAACGAACGGCTGTGTCGCCGACGGCAAAGTCCATGATCGCTTTGCAATTTTCTTGTTTGAAATCAACACCACGTGCACTGATTATATATTATAAAGTTCAGCTCCAATTAATGGGTGTTGTTATTGATGTCTTTTAATTGATTAAGTTATTATATTTTATACATAAACATTTGTACTCTAAATATCAACATTTTATTACATTCCCCCTATTTATTTTAAATAATAATAAATGATTACAAATCATTACTAAAATATTAGACAATTAAAATTGTTTATATTTCAAAATTTTACTTACAATCATCATAAGATTTGTCTAATTTTATCAATTTCATTAGTCATTTATGTAAGCGCAAGAAAGAATTGCTATTTTCAGAACCACTCAAACAATGTTAATGCCAAAGAATTTGAACAGAATTCGACAAACCATACGTGACTTTGCTCGTTCAAACAAGTCATTCGAAACAATGACTTAGCTTTTAAATGAAAGCACTTATTCGATTTAATTAATTAGTTTTTTCCGTAGCGTCTTCTCGGAATTTCTTTCTAATTAGAAGTCGTGACTTCGATCGTTTGTTGTAAATTCAGAGTCCCAAATCTCGTGCAGTAATTCACTAAAATCTCAGACCACCCAGAAAACCTGATCTTAGGATCGTGGGGTATTTCGCCGGAAGTTTAAACTCGCCAATTCAAAGCACAAAATAGTTTCGCTCATAAAGACATACATATTGCACTTTTTAGCATTTTTTTTTTATTTGTTATAATTTATTATCATTTGTAGTCATTTTTTAAAATTCAGTAACTTTTTCGAAGATAGAAAAAAAGAATCTATTCAGAGGAATGAAAATTCGACAACTTCATAAGTACTCATTAACATCCTACTACAATAGACGGCATTTAAGCTTACCTCGTTTAGAAATTTAACTGTTTCCGCCATTAAATCTATTTTGTTTGACCTTTAAGAAGACGTGCATATATATGCTAATATTGAACAATTTTTTTCTAATTCACAATAAATTGTGTTATTAATTATAATTGACCAATTATACGGGTCCTTCATGTCAAAAATTACTTACCAAAATTTCGTGTAACGAAAAAAAAGATGACATTGAAAGCGATACATTAAACGGGGTATTCTTCGAAAAAATGAAATTCGGCAGAAACACATTTACGTAAAATCGGTTCTTGTTTCAAATAAGATGTTACATTTCAACATAATTGAAAGGTGTCATATTGAAAAAGCCTTCTAATCGGAGGAATGTCCAAATTAATAGACATCTCGATGACCTAAAGTATCCATATAATAAGACTTCAATCAATCTTTCATAATTTTTAAAATCATGAAATCCAAAGATAATATTTTGAAAAAAAAAGTCAATCAACATATTTTGCTAATATTTTTTGCTGTTAAGTCTCGGTGTATTATCATTTTGAATCCATAAAAATTTGAAATTCATTATCAAATATACAGTAATTTTTTTCATTCCAATTGATTCACTCACATTGTATTTGTTGCTGCAAAACGAAACGACAGATTTTATTAGGATAAAAAGAAGAACAAGAATAGTTTAAGAGTATAAATTAACGTATATTTAAATGTTTATCATAAATCTCATCTATGTTTGGTTACTTTGATTATCAGGCGAGTTGACTTATTGGTACAAAAAATAAATAATATAAAACAATTTAAAAAATTGAAAAACACATTCTTCAATGTTTAATATAATCTCTGTCTAGCAAATTCATCGTCATCTTGTCCATAATCATCGTACTCATCTGTCAATTTATCGTCATCATCTTTATTGACAGGACAGTGTAAACATTTGGATTCGTTGATACCGTAATTAATACACGTTTTTCCAATGCACTCGCAGCATCCATCGTGGAACCATCTATAGCTGGACGCTCCCATGCTTTGGCAAGACGCTTTGCATTTGTTCCAGGATGTACAGTGGGACATGTAGACCACCGTACAGTTCACTGTCATCGTGTTCATCGAATCCAGCTCGTTTTTGTGTTTACCTATAGATAGATGAAACAAAATAAAACTATTTATTACGCCTGATTGGTTATTCGTAAAACATCTCGCTTTCGTCACAAAAGAAATACTTTACGCAAGATAAACTTATAAATACTTAAAGATTTAGCTTTAAACAAACGCTCGTAAAGGTCACTGGATAAGATTTATAACGAAAATATTAGGATTCCTTCTATTCAAGAGAGACCAAAAAAAAGGGAAGAATTTTCCAGTCGAACGATTTATTTAGATGATTTGCATAGATTTCACTTCTGCCATTCGAGCCAACTGGACCGCGATCAAATTAGGAATAATTATGCTAATAATCATGCTAATGCGGTCTCGTTAAATTAATTATATTTAAATCAGAGCAGTCAGCTGGTTTGATTGAAATTCGTATTAATTAAGATGTAATACACAACGTCTTTTATAAATAGTTACGCTTTGACACGGAAAACAGGTTTTTTGAAATGCCCGAAGTTGCGTTCAAATAAACACGCCAGTTCGTTTCATTTTATTACGGTTTCCCTGATAATGAGCCGCGCGTTTTCTTCATACATTTCAATATTTCATTTACGTAACTGCTTCTTTCAATTTTTTTGTTTTGCTTTCTTGACTTTGTTTTCTTTTTTTTTTTTTTTATTTCATATGAGCTGCGTCTCACGGCTTTTACGTTTTATTATTAATAAAACCTTCGAGATGCCTGAATGTAACATCGCGAACGAAGAAACCAACGAGTCCGTCGTAAAACACACCGCGCACTTTCGAGGTATCAAATTGTGCGTCAAGTCTTAGCGGCCCGCAGATATTTCGTCCGAGTGAAATCCAGACGTGAAATATGCCTCGTTCTTAAGCGTCGATGACCGTTTAAAAAGCCAAGAAATTTTCCTATTCAACTCGTTTATAGCAACTCGTATTAATGAGTTATTCACTCATTAGTAGGATCACATTTCTATCATTCCATCTTATTTCTTTAATTATGTCGTTTGACGCTATGGAATACTAAATAATTGTTTCCTTCTTAGCACTGAATTAATTAATATATTAAAATTTACAAATAAAATAAAATATTTTTCAAAATATTCCATTATTTTCCGGTTTTTAATAGGAATTTTTGTATCGATAAATTCAACATATAAGTAAAATCAGTCCATATATATATAAATATATATATATATTTTTGTTACTGAATGTATGTTTAACAAAATTTCTTCATCTTCGTGTTTGAACTATGCAAATGATCATTGACACTTGACACGTAAATCAAACGATTGGCTTCACGGTGAAAGTAAAATTAGTTAGAAGACAAATAAATTAGCGATTTTATAATGATGTTTTACAGGAATGATCGTAAATTTGACTTATAAGTATGTGCCAACATGCGAGGAGTATCTTGAAACACTTATAACATTCGTCGAAGCTTGCAAAAAAAAAAAAGCAAAAGTGTTCGTTTACTTACGATCAAGTTTCTTATCGCTTGGTATGAGATTGATGCTAACTGCATAAGTGTGAGGCACCCATCTCTCGTCTAAATCTGGTCCGATGGTCAAAGCTTGGAACAGACTAGGAATTGGCTCGTCGAAATCTTCTACGTGTGATTTCTTCCCCAGCGGATTCTTCTTTACATCAAATTTCGGGCACAGATCTGTTTCGAATAAAATAGAAATCATACTGAAGAAATGAAGACGTTCGGAAATATTTGAAAGTATGATTTGGTGAACAAGTTTTGACTGAAGTATCACCCAATTCAGTTTAACATACAAATGAGTGATAATTGTATGATTTATCTATGATAGTTAAAAAGTTGACTGTTGCTTTTTATCGCGAGAAAATTTTCATTGTGACATGACTATGACTAATAAAAGATTGATTATCTTTTTATTTCAAACAAAAAATCGTACAAGATTGGAATGTCTATAAATTATTAACAAAATATCTTTAAATAGACGACTTTTTTTGAATTAGCTGAATTAGCAATTGAAATTTCGAACAAATTCTTGTCATAACGAATTGAATTTTTAGTTTTATATAATTTTGTTTTTTATATTTAAATCTACGAAAGTGAATGTGTATTAGGAAAAATTTAGATACTGATTGAAGTATTAAAATGATCATTATTAAAATTATTTATTAATTTTACTTAGTATCATTTGTACAACATCACCTTAAAACAAAATTTATTTTGCAAAACTGTGCTATTTTGATAAATAAAGTGTCTGTTATTTCTTGTTAGAACTGCACGGCAATTTAAATTATTCAGAAGTCATTTAAAGCCAATAATTCAATAAGAAATAATGAACTTTTCTTTCTAATTCAACTGTCAAAAACTGTGCCATTACCTATGCAAGAACAACATTCGTCATAGAGGTAACTAAGACAGTAGAAGCATTCCCTGGAGCAGGTATAATTAACCGTATCGCACTCGCAACTTTGCGTGAGCATGCACTTGCTAACGATACTGGCGCAGACCGCCTCATTGCAAGCTGCAGACAACGTGACGACGACGAACAAGCAAAAGCCGCCGACGAACAGCCAGGCCGCTAATCTCGGCGACATTTGTGGCCCGCACGCAAAGACATCCACAAGTGAAACCCGTAACTTCAATGGTAGTCAACAAAAAAATAAATAAAAACCACAAAGGGGGACAATTTCCCCGGGGGAGGTCAAAGTTCACACGCGCAAAAGTCGGGAGTCAGTCGCGCGCGTCCGATTGGTTTGAAAAATGCTTACAGACTGACTCAAAATATTTACCGAACGTCTCCCCAGTTAAGAGTTTAGTCTTCTACCTGTACCGGAATCGGTTCCGAAGTCGCTCGGTATCCCGCAACTTGTCCTCGCCGTTTCCCCGAAGCTTTTCGCGTGCTTTCGCGCATTATCGGGATTCAATTTTGAGCGCGCGCAAATTGGTCTGCATGCGTCGCGGTGGTGCGCGCGAGCCAAGAAGATGGGCCTCGAGTTGTGCGCGCTTTTCTGCATCGGCAACGGGGGTCTGGTAGGAGTCGCCGCCGCCACTCGAGAATCAAGGAGCAACAGAGAAAGAGATAGACATAGTGACAAAGAGAGAAAGAGAGAGAGAGAGGCAAAGAGAAAGAGAGAAAAGGAGAGGGAGGGTCGTTAGCTCAAAGAAAAATTAGCCGTTTGTCGGTGCGCTCCGGCCGAGATGGGTCAATCAGATATGAAAACACTTGTCGATTCGGGCATTGTTTAAAGGCAAGGCTACGGGATCCAGGTATGGCACTCTAATGACTCGAACAAAGAATTCGACTCGAGGGCCACCCGGTATCCCGCCTCTTCCTTCTGCTACCAATTTCGTCGTTGCACGATTCGTCAAAGAAAAATTACGGCATTTCAGTCTGAGTGGACATTCGTGTTTCGCTTTCGTTTTAATTCAGAGGACCTATCTTGCGAATCTGCGTCTGCGGCTGACTCACTGCCCAGGAACGCGCGACAACGAGCTTCTCCTTTTTTTTTGTCGATTCAAAAAAATGACACTTTTTTCTCACAAATGTCATTATTTCGAGTATCTAATAGGCGGCTCCATCAGCTATGCAAGTCTTTGAAACATTTTGTCGACGCGTCAATTCCACGCGAGGACCTTTTCGGTTGTCGTCTTAAAGTGGCTTTTCGAGTATGGACAAATTGGGCTGCAAGCTGTTTTCACAAGAATTTCGTTAGTTTATGAGGGTGACGAATAAATGACAAAATATTTTTCACTTTGCTCGATTTCATGCATTTTTTGATGGTCATTAATTTAGATGTGCTAGTCAAATCATCTATAATTCTCACAATAAAAAATTTATGTTACGTAGATAAAAAAAAATTAGAAATGTGTTATATAAAAATACAATGAACGTAACAATAGTTTGTTGATTAAATTAAAAAATAAATTAATTATATAAAAAATATTAACGAATAAAAATGCATAGTTTCTTATAAACTTTATAATCTTTTGCAATTATCAAAAATAAATATATTTTCTTCATATTTATTATAATTCATTGTTTTTCATAAAGTATTGTATTTCTATAATATATATTTATATTAAATAATATAGTTGTTAATTTGAAACATTTAATTAATCAAGAATGCTAAGATGTAACAATTAAAAAATATATATTTATATCTAGTTACTTTAAAGATATCGTTATCTTCAGTGTTATAGTTTAAAGTATCATCTCAGAGCAAAAAAGAACCACTTTCCCTAATTTTATTTGCCATTCATCGAGCAAAAAAACGACTGCTTTTCGTTTCACTTAATAGCCACGGAATCTACAAGACTTTAAGTGGATCTTTCTTGGTATTTCATTCCTAACAAAAAAGTCGAAATAGATAAAATATAAAACATTAATCAAATAAATTTGATCCTTGAAAATGAAACTTAACAAAAAAACACTTAGTTCCAAAGTAGATAAAAATTGTACATTTATAAACTTTCAGATTATAATTCAATTTGAAGAACAAGAGAAATAATGCTGCAGCTATTATCATCATTCTTTTTCTTGTGCAAAAATATCTGAAATGTTTACATTTTGACTAATTAAATGTACGGTATATTGAGCAAAAATGTTAATGAAAGCGATCTGGCATTGTCAATTTGTAATCACAATGACGTATATCTCCCGTGGCCGCGGCATTTACCTGCGCACTCGTGGACAAATTTGCATTTCTATCTCGCGCAAGTGAATTGATTTACGTGCATTTTCTGCATTTTTCCCTTAAGACCAGTGTGCGCTTCTCATATCGCCAGAGAATCACACAGGATGCAACTTAAAATCTCACGATTGGCTCAAAATAACACCAATCTTTAATGCAAATTAACATTGATTATCTCGTTAAGTTAATTGATTTCATCGACTCAGCCGGCTTTCGAGATAAATGCATAAATTACTGGTTTTTATAATAAACTATTATTTTTTAATTTCGTTTTTTGCACAAATAAATCTGCTCGTTTTATATTGACAAATGATTCATTAATTTTAGCGCAACACGAGGTTTAATGTTGTTTTATTGAATTTGCGTTTGAAATTTTGAATGTTGCAAAACAAAATGAAATATTAATTATAAACTTTATATTGACTCTTTGTATTTGATGCTAAAATTGTACTTGGCCGTATATAGTAATGTGCGTATCGCAAGATGGAATTTTTGTCGCAAAATTGAAAAACAGGAAGCTCTTATAGCACGATGAATATTATTGTACATTGCAGAAACGTGAGCACTCAAGATGTTCTGAGAAGCTGTTAAAAATCATGGATTTACGACTGCACTAAGTCAATATCTGCGCTTTACAAACTATTAACGTTTATTTATTAAACGACCTAACTGCGTACATTCAAATTTACATAGGAAAAAAAATTACTTTTGTTGTTAAAGTTTCTTAAATAATGTATTGTAAAATAATGATTGACAATTCTGTAGTCTAGACGTTTTATCTAATAATAGATTTTTATTTTTAAATTTGCTATGATTTTTTTTTATTTAACTAAAACTCGTGCAGAAAAAATATTTATCAAAATGTATGTCAAAATATATAACTTTTTGCAGCTAAAAAATGTTAACATATTTTGAACATAATATATATATTCCATTAATATGTAATATATATTATATATATATTACATACGAAATTCAAATTATATTTGTTTGTTTGTATTTCAATTGCGTAAAATCTAACGAACCAATTTCAATGAAATTTTAAGAGATTGTACCCGTATGCGGATAATTCTAATTAAATCGTTTAATACATTATCGGGGGTATTGGGGGGGAACCCCCCCCCCCTCCCCGCAGAGTGGTTTAAACATTCAACGCATGAGCTTGGCGAAAGTGAGTTTTTCGGCATACCCGATCCCTATCCCAACCACATGCATATGGGCATTGGGGTCTCAAAATGGTCAAACATTTTTTAGCCCCAAATCGTTTACTGAATTATCGCGGGGGGGGGGGGTATTGGAGAACCCCCCAGAGTAGTTTAAACATACTACGGATGAGTTTGGCGAAAGTCAGTTTTTCGACATACCCGACTTCCCTTGACCCCTTTCCCAGTCTATTGTATATAATATAAAATGTAAAGTCTACGACACTTTGGAGGCTTAAGGCTGCATGGTTGAAATCGGTTCGTTAGATTTTGCGTTATTTATAGATATACAAACAAACAAATTTGCTTTATACTTTACAAATATAATTCAGAAATATATTTTGATTATGTATTAAATATATATGTGCATATATTTGCACATATGCACATAACAATTTTTTAAATTGTTTAAAAAATACATTTCTTGTACTCGTCAAAATTGCAATATTTTTGGTAACACTAAATTTACACTAATTGGATCAAAACATGTTTAAGATACTATTATTGTGGCACATTTGAGAAACATGTCAATTACAGATGTTATGCTGGTAGCATAATAAAGGGGCATAAATACACAAACTGATAAAAACTAATAAAACTTATTATTTCAGGAGATATAAATAAAGTCTGTATTATAAAATAAAATACTCTTAAATCTTGAATATGCTTGCATAATTAATTTTAAATAATTTTAGTAAAATTATACAATATATAAAACATTCCTATATAAAAATTAAACAATACATTTGAAATAAGGGTTTATAATCAATTTTACACTTTAGTTTTATGCAACTGTTTCCTATTTCAGCATATTTTATCAAACTTATTGTTTTAAGGTTAAAATACAAATATTTTGAAAATAGATGATTTTGAATTTAACATTTAAATATCCCGCGCATGATGAACGCATGCGCTTGAAGAACCTTCCAGTAAATGCTTTTTGATTGGTTATACTACCTTTCAGCTGTGACTGCCTTGACGCAGAGAGAACACGACAGAAAATAGTTCAATGAAGATTAATGAATAGATGCAGTTTTATAGTACACGTCATCCATGTGATTTAATATAAATATTGTTTATACTACTGTAAATTGATTTGTTCAGTTTTAAATAATACTCGATATCAGGATTTTACATATTTATGGGACATTGAACTTGCTATCAATATATGAGGTAAAGTGACACTTGTTTTGCTGCTTCTGTTTACTTGATTTCGCTTTTCAAACGTTTTACACAAATCCTAGTTTCTATCAAAGTAATTATAACTTTCAAGGTAATATGCAAGAAGCTACATAAATTCCATATACTTTATAATGATAAACATGTTTATTTTTCATATAAAATTTGTTTACATGTATTTTGACATTTTTATAAACAATGTAAAGAATGCTAATATAAATAATTAGTATTATTTATTATAACAACAAAAATACTTGTTAATATTTGTTACGGATAAAAGTAATGGGCGTGACTAATTAATTAAAAAATATTATTTTAAATCAGTTTTGTATGTACATTCATTGTTAAGTCATTCAAAAGAAAATATTATCAAAATCAAACACTTGTTTTTTAAATAATGACATACTTTTACATTTCATCATCACATTTTGTGCGAAAAAAGTTAATAACGAAGTACACGTCATTTTTTTCTTATAATTATAAATAAAATATCAAGTTATACATAAAATTTTATGATCAATATTATTGTTCATTATTAATATTATTTATTATAAAAAAAGATAAATTTATTTTGTTATCTACTTATATTAATTATAAGAACAATAATTAAATAATAAACAATATTAATTGAAATAGCACATAATAGAAAAACGTTATTTAGTTTACACCGGTACCTGTATTACCAATAATTTAATACCAAATAAGAAACTTAATATTTACGAAGTATTTTATACATTATACAAGAAATCAAAATGTACACAACATATGGAAATTTCTTATATTTAATGAATATTTGAATATTATCAATAAATAAATATAGAACAAATTGATAATGTGTGTTTGTTCGTTTAATACTGATTATTGTTGATATATCATTGCACTAAACATTAATCACTTTTTAATTGATTTACTGTAATTGTATTAATTTTTATTGGGTTAATAAGCAAATCATTGAATTTGCAAATACATTTTCTGTTCATTTATATGTATAAAACGTCTGCTTCATGTGCATTTTACCTTATTGTCATCGATCTTGCATTGAACCAAAACATCAGTTAAACATTCTAATTAATATTATTATTGATTTTAGAAAAATGCGGGTCTTTTTTACTATCGTTTTAGTAGTACTAATTGCTCAACAATTAGTAGCTCCACCAGTTACTCAAGAAAAAAAGGAAACAGAGGAGGATTCAAAGTACAATGATCTAGTAAGTAATTGGTTGACTTTTGCCATTACTTTATTACTTCGAATTATTGCTTAATAGTAATATAATATTGCATATATTAATTACCTTAAGCAAAATTAAAATGACATTATTATGTTTGATTTTAGGAACAAATGGAATACCATAGGTATTTAAAAGAAGTTCTGGAAGTATTAGAAAGTGACCCTGAGTTTAGGCAAAAATTGGAAAATGCAGATGTTAAAGATATTACGGTATTGTGACTTAATAAATATTTATTCAAATTAACATTATAAAAAATTGTTTTTATTTAAATGAATTATTTTTGTGTTGTAGAGTGGCAAAATAGCTGAGCAGATTCAATTTGCAAATCACAACGTTAGATCTACATTGGATGAAATAAAAAGACAAGAATTAGAGAGATTGAAACAGTATTATCGCAAACAATATGAAATAGAGAACGGTTTAGATCATGATCTTTTAAAAATTGCTGAACATGTAGACCGTAAAAATCCTCATACTTTTGAAGTTCAAGACTTAAAAAAACTTATTGCAAAGGTACTTATTAAAAATATTAATAGGGAATGTTTAATATTTCAAATAACTGGTTATTAATTTAAACTCTGTCTTTTAGACAACCAAAGATCTTGATGAAATTGATCAAAAGAGAAGGGAACAATTTAAAAAATATGAGATGCAGAAAAAGTTTGAACAAGAAGCAAAATTGAAGGGTAATACTGGTAATATTAGACAAATTTAACTATTCAACTAGCATGCTGCATGGCTAGTAGAAGTAGTATTGTTTGAATAGTTTTTAATTGATTAAAAAGTCATTTAAAGTGAATTTATATTAAAGTATTACTTTAATATAAATAATTTTATTAGTCTAAGTAGAGTTTCTGTGCTTTTAAATTACTGAACAAGACACTTCAATGTGAATTTATTTAACATTGAATTCTATTTAAACTTTAGCACTGAGTCCAGAGGAACGGGAAAAACTGACTGAAGAACTTCGCAAGCAAGCAGAAAAACAAAAACATCATGAACCAGTACATGATCACTTATTCATAGTATTTAAAACTGATAGTAATATTATTTAAATTATTAATAAAACATTTTCTTAATCTAGTTGCATCATCCTGGCAGTAAACAACAGTTAGAGGAAGTGTGGGAGAAAAATGACGAACTGGATAAGGAAAATTTCGATCCACGAACATTCTTTTTACTTCATGGTAAGTTAATGTATAAACAAATATAATACAATACTTATTGCAATTTATAAATTTACTGTTAAATGATTATTTTTGTTTATTTAATTGTAAAACTTGTTAAACCTTTTTTAGATATTGATGGCAACGGAGCTTGGGATCAAGATGAAGTAAAAGCTTTATTTACTAGAGAATTGGATAAATTTTATGGATCAAACGCACCAGACATGATTGAAAGAGGAGAAGAAATGGAGAGAATGCGAGAACATATATTTAAAGAGGCTGATCATAATAAAGATGGATTTATTAGGTAAAACTAAAAAAATTATATTAATGACTTTGTATTTTTTCATTAAATATAATAATACTAATCTTTTACATTGATTTACAGTTTCCAAGAATTTTTGGACGAAACAAAGAAACCAAGCTTCCAAACAGATTCAGGTTGGGAACCTTTAAATGAACAACAAATTTATACTCAACAAGAATATGATGCATATGAGAAACAAAGGCAGAAGGAAATGATGATGATGTCGGCGCCAGAAGTAAGTATAATTCAATTGAATAGTATTTGTTCAAAATATCTAATAATTTATCTAATAACAGTTTCTATATTTAGAGTCTAATATATAATATCAATCAGCAAAATTTCATTTTACATTTGCATAAGATGAAATGATACATGTAATTTAATTTAATGTAATTTATTGAATATTATTCGAATTAAAATTATTTATTATTGTCCTTCATAATTGCATTAGTTAAATTATATATTAATCCAGTATATTTGTTATTGAACAATCTTTATTTTAGTACTTTTATTTAGAATAGTATAAACTTTTGATTCTTATTTGTTTTATATAATTTACAGTACGGTAATCCTCAACATGGAGCAATAGATCCTAGGTATGCTCATCATGCGCCGCCAAATGCGCAATATCATCCGCAACAACAGCTTCCTCCACAACATCACGGTCAAGCTCCAGTTCAATATTATCCAGGACAGGGTCATCCTAATCAAATACCACAGCAGTATGGCCAAGGACAAGCTCCACCCTACTATCAACAAGGTCACGTTCAACCAGGTCTTCCACAGCAACATCAATTGCAACAACAACAGCAACAACAACAATTGCATAATCAGCAACAATTACATCAGCAGCAATTGCAACATCAACAGCAGCAACAAATGCAGCAACAACAACAATTGCAGCATCAACAACAACTAGCGCAACAGCAGCAAATGCAACAACAACATCAAATGCAACAACAAAATCAAGCACAAAAACAACATCAGTCACAACAACAGCAACAAAAACAACCAATACAGCAGCAACAGCCAAATCAGCAACAGCAACAGATGCAACAACAGCAGCAAATGCAACAACAAGGAAATCAACAAAAACAACAGCAGGAACAGCAGCAGGTACAAAAACAACTAGAACAAAAACAGGATCAAGAACAAAAGCAACAAGTTGAAGCCAACAAACCAAATGAAAAAACACAGAACTTGGGAAATAATATCCCTGTTGCTGGAAAAGCTTAAATAAAAGCACAAATGCTGAAATTTGTGAGTATTATTTATTCATATAAATTCGGATTAATATGATGATTTTTTTTTTTACAATCTCTATTTCTATGTATTTTTCGTTACAGAAATCTTGCCAACTAAACGTCTTCTGTGGAATTCCAGTATCACTACGAAGTATTCAGAAATTAAATAACATCGATCTTAATATATCTATGGTTATATGGATAATCATAATCTTGAAGTTTTTTTAAAGTAATTATTTGTGAAAATTATTTTACAAAGAATCGAGTGCATTAAATTTTTGTATTATTAATTAACATGTACATTAAAACTAACTTCGACATTTCCAGTTTATGTACATTAAAGTCTGACCAGCATTTTTGAATATTAAAAAGTGAACAATGGTTATGAACAACCGATTCATGTTATTTTTTGTAAAATTTATTATGCATTTCAAAATAAATGACTCGTTTTTACTAAAAGTTAGTATTTTTAAATTAAACCATTGTATTTTTTGCGATTCCCAATCAAAAATTAATTTTAAGGTGTTTAAATTCGGGTTTTCTTTATAGCCCAACAAAAAATATTTAGAAATGTTAAAATAAATGATTTCAGTTTAAATATTCATGATATTCATTTGATATTTTGATGAAACAATTTAAATTTAACTCTGCAAATACAGTGCTAAATATATGGATTTGAACATAATAATCAAAAATAGTTATTCGAATATATATTATAACAATTTCTTACAAAGTATAGTACAGGTACGTATTATAATTTAATAAGTATAAATAAATAATAAGATATCAACAATTTAAATTAAAATTAGAATAAACTATTTGTATATTCCATATCAATATTAAATGAAACTGCGATTTTTCATACATTCATTCTTATGATTTTACATTAAAAATACAATTTAATAACATGTTGTAAGCTTTAATTAACTCGAAGCTCCGAATAAATCATATTTGTATATATTATTGTTCACTTATAGTGCTTATAAGTAATTTTAAAATAAGTGGATATTAAAAGTAAAGTGTCAAGTTTTTTAATTACTAACCATCATAAGTTTTATTCCTGTATAACATATTTGACCTGTATAGAGTCAAATATTCGCTCATTTTAAATGTATGAGGATTGAATTTAACTTTTTTCATTAATAAAACAACCGACCTATTTTAGAATCATATAACATATATAACATTTAAAGTTTAAGACAGTTATATTTTACTTATTTATATACCGAAATAATGATTAAAATTGTATACAAGTGCTTTTAGTAAACATTTAGTAGTCTTTTATTATTTTATTAATCTTTACAATATGATATATGTAAATGGTAGGAATGTTGTGCGAATTATATACAATTAAATGTATTTTAATAATAACAATAATGATAATATTTACAATAAATTAATTCCAAAAAAATCTTATTTAAATAAAAATACTTAATTTATATTAACGAATAATCCACAAAGAATTTTACAATCTTATATTTTAATATTTTTAACAAATTTTATTAAAAATACAAAAGTTTAATACAGTTCTTTATTATTATAATTAAATGAATATATTGAATCTTATTTTTATTGTATTATAAAAATGCATAAAAATACATCAAACCAAAAATGGATTTTTTAAATAAATAAATTATACTTCGATAAGTATAAAATCCGCACTTACCTTTAAAATGCATACTTCCATTATCATTCGTCCATCTAATTAACTCTGCTTTTAATAAATTTAAAATAATTATAAAGAATATTATAACAAGATCTTTATGATATGTAATACTATTTCGTTGAATAAATTAAACGAAAACAATGAAACAAAAGTATATTAACATTATTAATTAAAATTTTATTCATTGAAAACAAAAATACAATAATTATTTTAAAGATAAAGAAACGTAAAAAAAAGAGAAGAACATAATTGAAAGAAAAACCGCAAAAAGACGTAAAATCGAGGCCAGCAGGAAAAAGGGCGCAGGAAGGAAGAGTGAAACGTCCATATTGCAATGTTTATTTTTCATTTAATATTATTGCATACTGTTTATGTTAGTATATTACTTAGGTATACGTGCCAAGTAGCAACTTAAATGTATGATTGCGTGATTCTGTTTGTTCGTCCGCGCGCGTACGGCTCGGTAGGTAGGTAGGTAGGTAATGTACGCTTACTTCACTATATATAGGGTGTATTTATAGGTATAGCATAGTTTCGGTAGAACGTCACCTTAAGAGCTACTCGGTATAATAAATAAAACGAATTAACGGGTGGCGGTTTTCTGTAGGGTAGTATCTGCTATTTCGCTTTGTCACGCGCACAATCGCTCGCGTCGTCCTCGTCGCCTTTTTGCTCTCTTTCTCGCTGTGTTTCTCATTCACGCACTCACACATTACATCTATCTCGCTCGCGCACACAAACTTTGCCATTATCTTTCTCTTCCTTCTTATGTCTTTTGCTGTCTTTTAGTTATGCGATCCTACACGCAAACTCTTTGAAACTGATATCGTTTCGAAACGTTTGTTCACCTCTTTTCATTTTTGCTTTTTCCCATTTTTATATTTCGCACGGCTACGTACTGGGCATCACAACGTTATATCCCGTTCGAGGAGTCGGCCCAGATAACTCAGACAACCAATCAGCTTATAAACGCAAGTGTTCATCGGAGATACACAATTGTCTAAGTAGGCGAAGAAATTACACTTTGCATATAGAAAAACGCGGCTCGTCCCGAGAAACCTTCGTCCTTGGTGCCTTTTTTTTGGTCCTGAAGACGTCAACGGAACGATTTTTTTCTTTTTTTTTTTTTGAGACCAACTCCCAGGGACGAAGGGTCCGTCGTTGCTTTGCGAGAGAGAACAAAAATTGCAGGAAGATTCGCAAAGCTCACGAGCCGTTCTCGAGATTTCGCTTTCGGACGAACGTATCGGAAAATAAATAGAACAAAAGTTGAATGGATAAAAAATATTTATATGTATGTATAATATAATACAAATATGTTTAACGCAACGAACAACGCTTCAGGTTTAGTCCCTATGTATGTACAAGAATCCGTTGGATACAGAGAAGATTCGCGAGAGAAGGTAGCGTGACTTCCTCTGCTTGCTTCTACAGTGCAAGAAATAAGAATACGCATTTTATTTTCGGCTTTCCTTCATCGTCTGTTAGTTTGATTGGCAATCAACGTAGACGCTGTTGAAGAGACATTATTCTTTCCGTCGGAACAAAAAGACCTGGAGAACATTTTGTTTGGTTTAACTTTAATCACTATATAGTATCATTGCTTGGATCTTTCTATCCGAACCAAACAGTCGATGACAAATGATTTCAACACGATAGAATTTACAAAATTACAATTCAAGATTATACTATAACTTTGAGAAACATAATTTGTATAAGAAGTTCCATCGTATTTGATTGTTTGCATTTGAACAAGTACAATCACTTTTCATCCACTGAATGGTTGTTTTTTTTTCTAGGTCTTCGTTGATACAGTTCAACTCACGCGAATTCGCCTTTTGTTGTCATTTTATTGTTGATTATTATTGGTTGTCTTTTTGAAAAGTTTTGTTCGTCGTCGTCGTGTATAATCACAAACGTACGCCAACATAAGCGGAGATAAAACAATTTGTTCGATTGCTTATTAACTGAAAGAGTTGTGTGGCTGACTTAGCTAGGAAAGTGACGCGCGCCCTCCGAAGAGTCACCGGACACTTCGCGTCCCACCAAAGTGGTTCACAATGACCGCTTGGAATGCTAAAGCAAAGGTTGAAGTTCGTTGCAGCTTGCGGAAGATTAACGTTTAAAAGTTCCATCGTTGAAATTTAAAGACAAAAAAAAACTACACATCTTTTAATGACTGTTTTTTCATCTTTTTTTTTCTCTTTAAATTCTAAGTAAGAACTTAATTAATTGTTACTGTAGATGGACAGGGGATTACTTTGGTAATTATCAGTTCTCGATCGTCAATTACGTTCGATAATTTGCAATTCATTATAAAATAATTAGCAGTTGTGTTTGTTATTCACGCAATTCAGCTAATAATTACGTCTGTAATTTATAATTGAAAGAACTCAACTGCTGTAGGGTTGTGAATTGCAATTATTTACTATATGCGAATTCTTTTTTTTTTTTTGCAACCAAATGCGCGTCTTCGATGATAGCAAGTACCGCTTGATATAACTTGCTTGAATTATTTGCACATTTTCAAATTATATATTTCGTTATATTTACAAGAGAATTATGCTATATAATAATAATTTATTGATCACATTTTTTTTTCAAAGCTAATTTTGAAAGAGATTAACATTTCTTAATGATTAATATAAATATATTATAAAAGAAATATAATTTTGCAATAGATATTCTGCGTTAAGAATGTATTTCTTAATATACATACAAAAAGAAATCAATCAACGATAAATAAAGTCTAAAACACAGTCTTTGATTTTGTTGTTTATATAAATACAGTTCGCATATTAAAATATAACGAATATTTTTCAATTATATATCACACAATTGTCTAAATCACTTTATCGATCTTATCTACGAATTTGATTCGTACCTTTAGATTCTTTTTTTTTCTCTCAAATATACAATCTACGAAAGAAACTGCTAATTCGAAACTAGCTAACACGAAATGCAAACAACTAACATCAGTTTTACTCTCAATCTCCCTTTTGTCCACTGCAACGAGTTCAAACCCTATGACAAAACATAATTGTCACGATTACAAAAAGTATCGAAAATTGTTTCTTCGTCGTCGGAGAGACAAATTTACCCAGTATTTTGTCAAAGATAACATAGGCCGCCTTTTCTCTATTACGCGCTGCATGTTTTCATGATCGCTAATGAACACGAGTGCGCTTTTTGTTGCCGAAAGTACCCAGTGGTAACCCTCACATTTATTTATATATGTATATATATATAAATTTATATCATATATCTATATATATATACCTTCAATATATATAATATATCCCATATTTTCTATCAATAATAGTGTATAAGATACTTTTTTGTTCACTTATACTTTAAAAATGTACTATATAGATGTTTTTTGCATTTTTTTTTATTTTTTTTTGTTCTTCCTTTTTTTACCTCCATCATAAAACGCGTCAATATCAAAATGTGGAAACAAAATTCTCGAAGCACATTCTTTGAATTTTTTCCGTCATCATTATCGTCATATCTTATTTCGAAATCGAACGAAAATTATTGGGGTACATAAACTCTCTAACGAGACTTGCCATTCAGGGTATTACCGATGTGGATGGATCCAAAACAGAAATTTTGCCGGACACTGCGCGTCGCCAAGTGCTTTACGCGCAATTTTAATTCTCCTGTCTTAATTTTTGTTTTCTTCATTTACTTTGTTTATTATTATTTGTTCATTTTTATTTTCATTGTTTGGTTTCTCTGTCACTCATTCAACACACACTCACACGCATGTGATAAGATTTTACGGATTTGTTGCAGGCTTTCGAAAAATATGATTTTGTACAACGCAAAACCAACAATTATGTACAATTTTTACAAAACGCTCGTCGAATTGGGCCGAAAAACGGAATGCAAAAAGTTGACGCATTATCTTACATTTGTCCATTGTAATTTTGACATTGTTTTGTTTTTTTTTCTTTTTTCTTCTTGTTTTAAAAATGTACAAAAATCGACAATATGTGCCTTGAAAAACAATTAAATGCAAAACCAACCCACAACATATCTACAAAAAGAAAAAAAGGAGTCTTTGGAACGCGAAAAATTTTGAATGATTTTTGTTCATTTACAAGTGGTCACGATCTACGGGACAACTTCTTAATTTCATCTCTTTTTTTCTTTCTTTTTTTTCGTTTGGAAGGCACTTACTACTTTTTTTCTTTATTTTATACAATATTTAATTTTAGTCACATACATTCACACGCACACGCACTTTCATTCATTCTTTCACTTTCTTTCGGTATTTCTCTCTTTCTTACTTCCATAATTAAATGTTCATTTTTGTTCTTTTTTACAAGACATACTTTTTTTCTTCTAACCATTCACATGTAATTTTTTTTAATTATTTACTTAGTCATTTTTGAACACATTGTATGCCTAGATCATAAAAAAGCTTCGTCCGAGATCAGTATTCCTTTTTTTTCTTTACTTTTGGAAATAAAAAATAGATAAATAACGCGATTTCTGTATACGTATACACTTTTAAAGAACTCCAAAGACAGTCCTATTATCTCACTTTAATGTTTCATCAACGACGACTAGCCACGAACGATCGTTTTTGACGAACTTATAGTTTTTTGTTCTTTTTTTTTTATCTATGTATTGTTTTAAAAGTACAATTTATACTTTCTTACGTCGTCACAAAAACATTTGTATCAAGAATATTTTTATCTTCCGCGAAAATTGTAGTCTCTCTCTCCCGACTAAAAACGCATGCCTTTTTTTTGTAATTATGAGTGTCCAAAACATCTCTAACGCAACGAAAAATATCGACAAACACTTTTCCGCTTTTTTCAATACCGTTACTTACGAAGGCCACTTCGAATATTTTACTTTTTTTGTGTATTTCTCTTTTTACATTTACGAGAGGTCTAAAATCCGAGACCAGCAATTTTACGCAGGAGGCATTTACGGTAATCAATAATTCATAGAGCAAAATGTTTTTTCAAAGATACATCATAAAAACATGAGTATTATTTTATATTGAAGTACTAATCAAAGAAAAAAGTTATGAGAAAAACAAAATACAAATAAAAGTAGAAACAAAATGCGATAACTGGTTAGAAAATTATGATGCAATTTTGCGAAAACCGACGAAGGCCTCAAGTGTTGCGTACGACTTTTTGAAAAATCGACGTTCGGAAAAGCGTAAACGGGAGAGATCGTGCGTAGCTTTATAAAATTTTGAAAAATAGCACACTTTTGTATTTTTTTTGTTTTATTTTTTACTCTTAAAAAAAGAAGCACTCAAGTCGTCATCTAGCTTTTGTTTTTTTTGCCTTTTCAAGTTTACACATTCAGTTCATACGTACTCAATCACAGTCACACATACACGCACCATAATTCATTGTCGACTTTTTTTAATCGCGAATTTGACTCCTTCTTACCTAAACCTTAGAATTTTTATACTTGGCATACCCCAAATATGGCAGGAAGGCAATCATTACGTTTTTTTAACGTACAGCATTTTTCTTTCTTTTTTTTTATCGTCACTATAGAGTAGTTTTTTTTAAAAATTTGTCTTCATCTCTGTTCGTCTTTTTTGTTTATTTTCTTTAAACCTGGAAACACTTCTTTAACGATCGCCGCTCATTCACAGATTTAATTTTTTTTATATGAAATTTCATTTTGTACATTTGCGCTTCTGCAATTAAGTAGCATTATCACTTACATTATTGTAACGCCATCGTACGTCCATTGTCGACGATACTTATAATATAGAAAAACCGGATTTGTCAATCATTTGTTGTTAGGGTCAAATTGTTGCGCATTGAAATTGTATACGTGAGTTAATGAAAATAATTTGAATAAAATGACAAACGGAACAGTTGCATCACGTGAAAAAGTTTCATTTCATCGAATCAAATATAATTGCATAGCATCGTGTTGTTATTTTTATAAATGCATGATGCAAAAAGGTTGCAAATTATAGTGATTTTTCGTCATTGCTTCGTCATCTCACAGCTGCTTATTTAGAATAATACAGGAAGACTGTTAGAAACTATAATATATCAAAGAACGCAAACTACCATTCAGCAAGCAAATTTCATGATCTATGAGTTATATAAATGTACAAGTTTTATTATCAGATAAAAGAAACAATTATTCAATCTTTTCAGTTCGCATTCTGGCGTTCCTCGTTTATATTAAATGCGTTGGCGATAAGAAAAATAGCACATTGTGTTTTATAATTTACATTTGTGACTTTAATTAATTGTATAATAACAGGTTTAACGACAGACCAATAAAAACGTTTTATTCTCAGCTTTAATAAATATTTCATTGCGCTCAATAAAAAGACACATTCGTCGAAGCCTAAAGAATCGTTTATATTTTTATGCTCTGCTTTTATTGTGAACAGTAGTGTTTCATTTCTTTGACACAAAATTTGTAAAACATTTTTTGCCATTTTTGAATAAACCTAAATCGAATTGGACTAACAAATTGCAATGTTTTATAATGATTATTATTTTTCAATTTTTTTTGTTATTTTTCATGTTTTTGTATAAATCATATTGAAAAATGTGCGAATACTAACATTTTGATGTTTTAATACAAAAATACACGATTGTTTTATATAATTTAAAATGGAATTACTTTTCATTTACCATAAAAATTCAATAAAAAAAACGTGTAATAAAATTATTTTATTCGATTTTTGTAACATTTGTATTTAAAAATTACATGGTATTGATATATACATATTGAATAAAATTTAAAACAATTCTCAAGTATATTACATTACAAAATACATCAGTATAAAGTAGTTTGATCATCATGAGAAATCATCGTCAATTCATGGCCGTACATAATAATATTAAAAATAAAAAAATAACAATAATAATAACAATAATATTATTATAATGATAATAAAAAATTTAATGTTTATAAAATGCTAAACGGATGTACAATTGTATATAAGGAAATAATGACGTAGACGAGTTGAAAAAATACTGAATTGATGTTAAATTAAAATGTTCTATAATGTCACAAAAATAAAATTAATGTTATTTTATAAATAGTTAATTAGTATATATAAATAAATTGTATAACTACAGTGATATAATATGTAACAGATAGTAACTCATTTTCATGTAATTCTATATTAAATCAATATTAATATTGATTCAATATCGAATCAAAATCAATAATTCATCTATCCTTTCAATATTAAATCAGTATTGATAAAATGGACAATCACATGTAGAATTATCATCAATTCAGTACTTTGTCAATTCGTTGCTGATATTGAAACAATACCAGTATCATTGTTTCACTAAGGAACATAACTGAAGATCAATTTCTCTTCGAACAAAATAAATAGAGTTGTAATAGATATAAAAATAGATTAAAAACAATTTCATGTTAAAATCGATTGTGAGTTCATTAGCGATTGATTTTTTGTGTTTAAAATCACTTGACCAATGGACTTACGAAGACGTGTGTTCCACCGTCAACCAATAACCGGCTCTTGTCTTTTATTTTGACCTTCGCGCATCGCTCGTACTCTCTTAAAAACTATTATACATTTGGCATTAACGTATAGTACCGTATATGCGTTAGGTATAAATTTTATAGTACTTGCTCTTGTTTGTTTTTGCGTCGGCGGCATACGTTGATGCTTGGACGCGACTACGTGTATGCTATATTAAATTATGTGTACATTGTCCGTACGATACGACGACACGATTATCTAGAGTTTGGAAAGCGGCCTGGGACACCTCGAGGCGCCCTCGCAATCGGGTCTCACTACATTATGTTACTAAGGAGCTGCGCGCGTTTCTTTTTTTTGTATATGGGTCTCATGTGTGTGTGTTTTTGTGTATTGTGTACATCCTCTCAAATTTATTCTTTTTTATATCAGTCCTTATTTGTCGTGAAACATTTTTGTCTTACGTGTTTTTTTATTATTTTTGTTACACGGATCTGTGCGCGTGTTTTTTTTTGGAGCCACTCGCGATGGTACTCGGCCCCACGAACCTCGAAATCCCGGGTACGATCGAGTTCTGGCTCAAAAGCTCCCCGGTTCAGGCGAGGGACTTATTTTGATTACAAGTATTAGATGTCCGTTCGCTGGAACCAAAATATATTTATATATTTATATATATATATTTATATATTTCCCTATGGAGTATCTACAGTGTAAATTAAGACGTTTGAAAGCCTAAAGAGAGTCTGATAGTTTGCTAAACCCGATCGAATTTGGTTACAAGCGACACTGGAGGAAAACAATCATTTCTTTCAAATATAATAATTGCTAGGGTCTTTGATGACCAATTGACCTTGCAGTCCATTCACCAGCAGTCTATGATTGCCTGTAAAGGTTTACCAAACATTGTTAACGACTTAATGTTAATTGTATATAGATTTAATAAATGAATAAACAGTTATCCACAAAGGTTAACTTAAGGTCAATTAGTTATCCAAGTTGCGGTAAAGAAATGATTGTCTCATCCATTGACGCTTGTTGACGATCTTGGTAAATGACCATTTTGTTAGGTTTTTTTTTCTTTGTTACTTTTAATTTGTCAATTTAAGTTGGCAAAGTCAAGACCAAGATCGTCTTTCGCAGGAGTGCGAGTTCCGCGCGGCCCAGCCGGCGCGATCTTGAGTGGTTCTCCTCGTGGCGTCGTAAAACTAACCTAATGACCGGGCGTGAGAAACTCAGTTACAGATTGACGCCCTAAAGCTAGCGTTCGTCGTATTTATTTGTTTGTTTTATTTTTTGTGTGTGATTTTTTTTTGATTGTAGGTCTCTTGTCTCGCTTGGCTTAAAATCTAGGCTGAGCCGTCGGGTGGCGGTGGCGGTGGCGCGCTCAGCGGGGTCGTGGAATCCGGGCTCCAGCGGCGGAAGCCGTCGCGGGGAAAGCGCGGGACTTTGAGGACCGGCACTGGCATTGGTGTCGGTTTTGGTGGACCCGTGGTCTCTACCCGCAAATCGGCCGGGTCCCGCTGGGCACCGACTCACTATTCGCACCGCGAGTCCGTTAACGGCTCCAGTTTCACCGCAATCTTGTCTTTATCTTTGACCAGGCTGTGCGGGCTCTTCACTAGATCCGCGATGTCTTCTTGGAAGAGCGTCTCTGGGCGGGGACTGACGAAACTACGTGCAGGCTTGTAGGTCATACCACTGACCCCGATGCCCACTTCAACACTGCTAGGTATGTGCGTTGGGTCCATTAGTGGTCCCAGCGGACTCGCCAGAGGACTTTCCATCGGACTCTCCGGAGGTCCACCAGAACTGGGACTCGCAAGACCCAGGTTTAACGGCGAGTTGCCATTATTATTGTTGCCTGCGGCACCCATGCCGGGGATGTTCGCACCACCGCTATTGTTGTGATGCTGACTCGCCTGCATTGCCGCTTGGAGATTCGTCGACAAGTTCGTCGAGAGATTCGTCGCCAGCATGTCGTGCTGCTGCGAATGAGCCGCCGCAACCATGCTGCACATCTGATGCCGCAAACCTGCAAGTTATCGTTCATATTAGACATATTATTCAATTTTTACATTCAGATTTAACTTTTTCTGATTGATTTGTATAATAATGTTATATTATGAAGTTTCGCATAAATCAAATTATATGCATTTATAAGGCTAAATGTTAATGCAATAGCGAATGAATAACATTATAATTATGATAAACATTATTCTTTATAGCATTTCAAGTTTTATTAATATGAATGTTGTTTGTATTAAATATATACCAGTTTTTATAAATTCCATTATCCCTACGTATTTTCCTTTCATTATGTTCCATTCATTCTATTATTATTAAACTATTCAATTCATAAGTAAGTTAAAACTTTTTTGAGTAATATTTAACTTTGTTCAACATTAATTCAATTTTTGTAACTAACTACATGCATTACGAAGAAAATTGAATAAACAGTAACAAAATAATGATTTGCATAACTTTTTAAAATATTAAATTACATTTGTATGTACATTTAAAAAATTCAATTACCATTTTTCAAAATTATTCTTAATTAATAAAAATAATATCGTTATTTGTATGTTACTAATATTTATGGAAACAATTATAAATATAACATTAGAAAACATACAAAATTGAAGTACTATTGAAAAAAGTTTAAGATTTAAAAACTTCTAGCATTCCATTGTATATAAATGAGCAGAATCGAAATATAATTTCAAATTTCGTTTCCATACTTCAAACTACTTCACAACATTTTAAGGTGCATTTAAGCTAGAAATATGTGATGTACTTTAGTAACGAAAAACGTGCTACGAGGACTTTTTTAACTTTTCGGTTTAATATTTACTTATTGAATGTGATTTTTCATGACAATAAATTGTTTTAAAGTTAATAAATTATAACATGAATATTATCCTGTTCTACTTTTTTTAGTATATAATATGAACAACAAGAAGAAAGTCATTTATACAATTGTTGAAACTATTTTCATATAAATTGCCTTTATTTAAATTATTCATATTGATACTTCATTATTTTAATTTCAAATGCAATTGTCAATATTTTAGTATCAACCAAAACTGTTGTTCGTGTTATTTTTTTATTAATAAATATATATGACAACATTATTTACACTAATATAAGAAACATTCAAATGAAACAAAACATTTTTATTTGTGCAATTTTTGTTTGTTTTTATATGTAAAACGGTAAATCAACGATAAAAAAGAATTATGATTTTACGATGACAACATTGTTTCCTACTGCATATGCACACCCCAAAAAAGCAAATATTATAAGTTAATAAATTTTTGCATCCAAAATATAATTATAAATTTTATTACGACGTGAATGAATTTTTTTATAGTTTGTCGATATTTTTACCTTGTATTGGAAATGAAAAATATAATAAAAGCAAAAAAGAGACAAATATTACTAGCGCAGGATTCATTCGTAATTTGAAAAAATCGATTATATTATTTCGCGCGATTCATAATATTAGATCGGATTAAGCACGTTTGCAGACATTAGCTTTTTGTTCGTTCATCAAACACGAATGTTGCCATTTTTAATTATTATGAAATCTTCTGAAACTATTTTACGTTTATTATATTTATGCGTTTTTTGTCTATTCTTTTTTTTGTATGTCTCGCCGAAAAATGGAAAAATTGCACTATTGATTTCTTACTGCACGTCAATTATAGTAAATTTATTTCCTCTAATTATTTCAGTTTTGAATTATTCAAATTTTCCGACTGGCTGATTTTATCGATTGAAAATAGAAGTTCATCAATGTGAAGTGATAGCTGTCAGTATTGAATATAACCAGAAATAACTTTACGCGCAATGTAATGAGTAATAAAATAACATATTTGTTATACACTTTTTAGTCGAAAATTTTGGAAAGTAATACTTTGCAAAATCTTCGACATAATTGCGTTATAATCACTTTATTCTAATGAAGTTGTTAAGGCTCATCTCCATCGTTGAACGAATAATATCGAAATAAATATGTAAATACAAATGTTTGAGCGTCGATAATTGTTGAAATAGTAATGATTACATAAAGTGACAAATGTTTCAAACAAAGCGTTTGATAAAAATAAACACAACTAGACAGCGTGACGAATAAAAAATATATAAAGACGCGCTTATAAAACATGTTATTTAAACATAGGACTTTAATTGATCATAAATGCTATTGGAACAAAGTTTGAGTCGGAGATATATAAACGTTCAAAGGAATTTCAGCGCAATAATATCAATATTTATTCGCTCAAGAATAGAGAATGGAAAAAAAAGGAGATGCATTTTTAATTTCACAGGCTTGTTCTTTATTTAAGTTTACACGTGACGTATTGTTTGTAAATGAACGATAATTGAAAATATGGAATTACATTAATCCACATTGAGTGCGAAATTGAATTACGTTATTTTCCTTCGGGATCAATTTCATAGAAATAATTATGTTAAATTGACTGAGACTATTGTATAAAATAGATAAAATCTTTTCTTGAATTAGCAATAGTTTGGTTGAATCAATCTAATTTCGTCCAATCGAGCGAAATTGTTCTCCGCATGCGATATAAAATAAATTTAAACTAGTTTATGCTTTTGATTCAATAGAGCAAACAATTTCATAAATGAACTATCATTTCAGTCAGATACAGCAGAACCTATATCGAAGCAACCCATGACAAGGCCTTTACAATTATGAAATCGAATATTCTTTATATCTTTTATTTATAAGTTTGATTAGTGCAATTTATGTATGCAGAAAATACAGCTGCAGAAGTAGAACAGTTATTGCTAATTTAGTAACATTATATAGATGAAGGAAAATGTGTTTTATATTAGACATAATTTAGTCAATGAACATTTCTAGAAACTAATTTTCATGTTAAACTGATTTTACAATTAAAATTTTATTCATTTAGATTTTAATTAAAATCTGATAAACAATAACATCGTGCACATTTTTTAAAAATATTGTCTGAGTTAACTGAATGTTTAACTAAGTTAAGATTGTTTTTAAAAATTGCACAAAAAATAATTAAATTGTATTCCAGAAGAAGACAATAATGTAAGTGACATGCAAACCGTTCGAAATTACTATTTGTTACCATCTGAATATCATTCAATCAAATAATGAGTTAATAGTAGATACAAAAAGAACGCGTTATTAATAAAACACGCAAGTGCAAGGAGTGGACCTGATGATGAATTTTAACTCATTTAATTTATATTTTTATTAAAATATATATTTGCAAAAGACAAAAAAAAAAACAGTAGTTAAAAGAAGCAAAATTCAATCATACTTAATATTTATTCTTAAAATTTAAAATAAAAAAAATCATGCTAAATTTATTCATAATTATTAGAATATTTAAATTCCAAAAACTGTGTTATATCACACTTTATATTAATGTAATATTAAAAGCTATTCATTTTTATCATATTAAAAGACACTAAATATGCAAATGATTAATTAATTGAAATACAAAAAAATAAATAAAGAGGTAAAAATGTATGATTGTTGCGTGTCTTGTTAATAAGACTGTGGCGTGAGTTAGTGGTAGTAAGATGCCGCGGTTCTTGCGAGTTGAGTAAACGAGAAGCGTAAAAGAGATGTTAACGAGATTGGCGTCCGCGTACGGATCGGAAGCGGTCGGCGAACGGACGGAAATAATTACCTTGCGCGACTGCGGCGACCGCAGCTGCTGCAGCTGCGCCAGGACTGACCGCACCCTCGGGCCCGTTGCAGCTAGTGTAATTTGCCAGGGTCGGGTACATCGTGGTCGGCTCTTCCTTGACCATATGAGGCGAATGGCCGTCGCGAAACACCACCGCCCGAATTACACCGCGGATGTGATCGTCCGGCCAGACACCCAGGAGAATCCTCTGCGGTCGTCCTCTGCCCTTCGGGCGCAGGTCTACAAAAAGAGTTATTACGCTCAATTGTGACTCACGAATTATCAATCAGACACTACAAATTAACGACATTTCAACTCAATAATTGCGTTCGACATTGTCGATTCCCATTTTGTTATATTTCGTTTTATTTTGTTTCATTTTTTGTCTGACAGACTTCTGATGTTTTGACGTTTAGAAATAGGAAGCTCCTTTGTTGAGACCCTGCCTCGGTTTTGTTCGTTAACCCTTTTTAGGCAAAGAAGCCCTACAACTATTGTGCTCTCTTTAGCATAGTCATTTTGTCGGTTACAAATTGCAATTTTAATTTCATGTTGAGAGCAAAAAGCCACATTTGTTTAAAAATATTATTTTTAATGTATGAATAATAATGCTAAGTTTTTTATAAGTTCGAGCTATTATATTTATTGTTTTGTGCACTGTATTTTGTTATATTTGGTATTATTTATATTATTTGGATTAATAATTCAATGTATTAATAAATTAAATCTAGTTCATATTAAACGTATTATTTTGAATTGGTAATTCTAAATTGATTATTATGAATATAATTTGAGCTAATTATTGAACACATTATTTTTCATCATTTATTTCACTTTTCTTGATTCAAATATTATTTGCAGCTGATTATTATACGTAATTTGTTTTGCACGTTTCATTGAAACAAAAATGATTCAATATCGTATTGTAAGGATAATTCATTTTTACAGACATTTTGATAGTAATATTATATGTAAATAAATTAATGCTTAATTAATTTATCCATTTTCATGCACTCCACCGTTTTTATAATGTTAATGTTCTTATTATTATTAATAACTTTTTCAGTACAATTAATTGAATAAAGAAAATAAATACATTATCTTTATGTAATGCAATATAATTTTTTTATTCATATACATAAAACTTAAAGTGAAACTTTCTTCATTTTGTTATACTCATAACTTTAAACAAAGTTCATTTAAAACAGAACATACAGTCTCTATCTATAAAGACACGATGTTTTGTAAGTAAGATTCATAATTTAGAGAATTGAATTTCTATGTTTAATTTTTTTCTATATATAGATTATAGTATATATTTAAATATTTAACATTATGAATAATTAATTTAATACAATCTAATATTTCATAAAAGACTTCAAGACATTATACAATCTATTAAAAATGTTTAGTTCTGATATATATTCCATAAAATAATAACTATTGAAAGTTAAATACTGTGTATAATAACATTTACTACTTCAATTTAACTTTTATTTTTTATATAATATTTTTTACGTGCAATATTACTAGCAAGTTATAAGTATGATTCTCCTGTGAATGGAGGCGAATAATACGCTCAAATTTATTGGCTATAATTGAAGTTTATTGAATTTAATAATAGATTTATTACAGAAATTATGACAATTAATCTTAATAAATAGACATAAAATTGATGATATATATCGGCATGAAGGGATTACTTTTATTGCAATTTTCGTGAACTCAGAATTTTGTGAAAACAAAAGTTTTTCTTATACACTTTATAATTAAAATCTAATTGCACCGGCAATATATATGCATGGTTTTTAATTAAACAAAACATTTTTTCATTTTCATATTCTAGTTTGTACAACTCACTCTGCATTCATTAATGTTCTTAATTAAAAATATTTTGATTCAAGTATAATGATGATTCTTTAGGACAATTTATTGCAATTTTGGAAGTAGATTTTTAATCGAAAATATTTTTATGCAAAATGCACGAATTGATTTATGTGATAAAATTAGACCTTTAATGTTTATTTTTATTTCTTTAACATAATAATTAACAAAGCCACTGCCCTGTACAATTGTTAGTTTTTTTTATAATTTGGAATAAATGTGGATTGTCATTTTTAATTTTAAGGTTTCAATAACAAATTTTTTTAACTTATAATTTTATTAACAAATGTGTCTGTATATAACGCAGCATGAAGTAATATTTAAACGAAAATCAACTTTTCTTTGGTAAAGCATAAAATTAACAATCATGAAAAGATTAAAAATACGAAGATAAATTCAAATTATCAAGCCATTATTTTTTATCATGCTTGAAAGCGTGAAAACATGCTTGGTAATATAAAGAATAAAATAACAAAAATTTTATATAATTATATGTGCACACTTTGTATCATGATTTTTTAAAACAATTAAAATCAATTTATCTCATAATTTCGTCAAACTTTATTTCAGCGAAATAAAATTGACGTTATCCATGATGAAAAATAAAACTCGATCATTATTGCTAATTCAATAACAATTTTATTAAGAGAGTTATAATATTTGGAAAAGTTCTTAATGTTGTGAATAATTATTAGAAATTAAAAGCTTTTGCGCCACGTAATTGAAGTGGTAATTACATTAAAAATATGTTCGATTATGTCTCAAAATTTCGTTATAAAAGTCGACGAGTATAAAATGCGAATTTTAACGTTTTAAAACGACGCACCAAAATAATTCAACGGAGTGCCTTAAAACGTCTTTGTAATTTCATCAAATTAACAATACGTCGAGCAGCGAATCTTTCAGATAATCGATTTTCGTAAAAAAGAAAGCTGGAAGTTTAAAAAAAAAAAACATGGTGAAAAATGAAACGTCCATTGTAAAGTGGAGATTGAACAATTTTGTAATCAAGCATACCGAATTCTGTCAAAATTTTCATTATCATGTTTATTATTAATTTCGATGTTTCGTATATTTTGTGTGCTTTATGCGCGAAATATTTAATGCCGATAGTGGACGTTGCGAAGAAGATATTGGCAATAAATTGTTAGTTCTGACACTTACGGCATCCGTTATTCTCACCATTCATTCGATGCGAGTAATTTAATATGCTAATTATTTTGCAGCTTATATTCGACTTGATTATTATATTAGAATTTATGCAGATTGTTAATGTTTGCGTCAATTCATCAGCTAATAAAAGGGACACAAAATTTTCAAAACTGATGACTTATATGATGGAAGGAATAATTGTTTTATTGACAATTTAAATGAATAATTCGTTAAAATAATAACACTCGTGTATCAATTAATTACTTCATTGCAACGAGGTAAAATATTTTGTAATGCGTTTATGCAGCTTATCGTGTAGCATTGAATATGTCTCTTTTCAAACAATTCCACCGAATCATGTTTGCTTATATAATTATTGTAAAAATGCATGCCAAACTTTATGCCGTGTGTCGCATATACTCTAAATTTTATTTACATTTTATTGAATATGTTAAATAATGAACGAGAATTCATAATTTTGTACATATATTTCATGTTATTCAATCAATATCATGTAAATATTAATTACTAATAGCATATTGAAAAAATGTTACAACTGGTTTTATTGTTTCGTCAAAAAATACATTTAAATATTACAACGTTATTGCATTTTTTTATTTAAACAATTTCCTTCTGTATTCATTCAAATAATTTCATGCTAACACGTTGTTTCGTAAATTTAATGATCAAAATAATTGTTCATTTGAACATGTACGAGTGCCATCTTAACCAGTCTAACTGTTCTAATGAAAGTTGCATATTATTTTTTGCCAAATTGCTTTATAAAGTCGCACCCACGGTGATATTAAATCCCAACGTAAAAACAGCGACGATAATAATAGTGATAATGAAAATATTAATGTGGTAATTTAAACTTTTAATCTAAATATTTCGACGCGAATAAATGGACATAAACAATGCAAATTTACGAAATAACTGTTTCTTGATAAAGCGAATCTAAATGAATGATGTGTAAAACGAGTTTGAGTTTCGTTTATTTCTCTTGAATTATTTTATCACGACAAGTGTGAAAACGTTCTTTGTGTTATTTGTAGAACTCATTATAGAGTATTGCAAAATTTGAGATCGGCTCTAAGTGTTTCACATGATTACGATAAAACATTAATTTGAATACAACGTAAAACTATGTTCACAGCGTAATTACGTTTTAAGCGGAGCCATTCGTTGAAAATACTCGGACGCTAAACTTAACTAACTAATAATGTTGTTAACATTAAAAAAAAGCGGACTAAGTTGGGTAGGAAAAGTCGATGAAAAAAGATTAATTTGATATGATTCATACTTCATTAAAAGCAAAAAATTGCTCAACAGTTGGTGCTAATGACTTCGCGTATGCTACATATGTTAAGTTCAACACGAGACAGTATTATTCGAATGTCAAATTTATAACGTAACAAAAAATTGCAAAATATTTTGTCCAAATAGTGCAGTTATTTTTGTTATAATCACAAAGAGTTTGAAGTTGCTGCAGATATTCAGAACTAATTGAAATGAGTTTAAAAAATGTACTTAATAAATTGTTCATTATATTTGTTACGTAATTTCTACTCAGTGCAAATATAATGGGAAAAATTGAAAACACAATGAATCGTCATTGACGCAACAAGATTGACATAAAATTCTAAAGTGATATTCATACGTAATGCAATGCATGTAAATGAAGTATTGCATTAATTATAATCTAACGAATGTATATAAAATTTGCATTGGTAATGAAACGTTCAAATACAAATTTAATAACTAAATAGTTTTTTCGTCATTATTAATAGATGTGTCAATATTTATTATGTTTCTATTTCTTTTTACATGAGAAAATCATTAAACTGTACAAACTTGCATATCATTCGACTTTTTATTTGAATTTTATAGTTCGTAAACACTCAAAAAAATATATTCAAGTTGTTATAATGAGAAATAATTATAGTTAATTGTGCTGTTATTTATTTTAAATTAAAAGTTAGAACTCAGAACAGTTAGTTAAACATTTTTTAATATATTTTCAATTCGCCAAATGCAATTAATAAATTATTGATAGTAATATTTTGTTGTATTATTTATGATGTCTGTTTCATTTTCACCACTACTTTTACTTTAATACTATTATATATTTGAATAAAAATGTTCATAGTTTACATTACATATTTATTATTGCAAGGAAACTTTTTTGCATTTCATATTTAAAATATTTTATTTAAATTGTAAATATTCAATGACGTTAAATAAAGTATAATATAATTATAATGTGAGAACATGAGGAATAAATAAAAAGGTCGGTATAGTCATGAAATACATACTTCAAAATATTTCTTTTTATTGTAACTACATTTTAGTCGTCGCAAGTAAGTTTTTGTCGGGCTAAATAAAAAATTAAGTTGTCGACATATAAAGTAATTTTCTTTTACTCTGAAATAATATAATAATGCATTATTAAAAGAATATAAACTATGTGAAAAAGAATAAAATTAGTGGATAAGTTGAATAGCATAAATGAAACATACCATACATCTATAAAACTATTTTTGATATGCAATTTTTTATTGAACAGCGTTTATTTTAAATGTTTCATTATACTTGTATGAAAAGAAAATGATTTAACATTCAAATATTTTAGTTTCAAGTTTACTTTTTGTTTATTATTAATTATTGGTATTATTTTTCTGCAATTGTTATTACACTTTTGAATCGTTATCAAATAAATTGAATATTTCTAGTACCCGTATAATGTTATATATATGATTTTATTTATTATTATATTATTAACTGCGGAATGTGCAATTAATAGTCAATATTTTCGATAAAACTCGATTTTATTGCCGATGATGAACTTCAAAAACACAGCCTCAAGGCATACAGTCTGTTATTATTAAAATCGTTTTATTTTTAGTATTTAATCAATAATAATATTTTTAAATGTATTTTTAATTTTACATCTTCGATTAATAATACAATTGGAATATCACTGAAATTTATTGATTAAACTTCTTTTTACTCGCTTCAATTTTATAAATGACCTTGAAATGATAAATGAACGTTTTATTGTATTTCTATGTATGGAAAAAAATTCCGTTTTAAGATATTGATGATTTTCAAGTTAACATTAACTTTTGTACATATAATTTCGTTAATCAGTCATAAAATTTTTGCAATTATGAAACCAGTTTTACAATTTTATGTACCAATTGACTAATTAAATCTGGCATTGTACCTGTTGAAAACGATAATACCACTTAATAAAAAGAAGAGTATAGGCAATGAAAATAAGCAGCAATTATCGAATTGAAGAAATTTGAATTTTAATTGTACAATATATATGAATCTGATTTAAAATTACCTTAAACGATTTTATTTGAATGATAATGAAATTTATTATTTCAAAACCTTTTCATGTTAACGACAATGGCTCAACATATAAGTAAATTAGAGTTTATGAAAAACATCGTTCATCGCAGTCTTTTTATTTAAAAAAAAAAAAAAAAAAAACAAAATAAAATTACATGTGCAATATGAACAATACAAAAACAATTTTGCGTAATTATTAGGCATATTAGAGAATCGCATATTGTGTTATTATGTGTATAAATTCTTCTAATGATTATGACCAGTTAAAAAACTGATGCCATATGGTATCCGCACGGAAGGGTTAGCGTATTAAAGTAGCTCTTATAATGAGATTCTTAGATATGTATTTATGTTCAATATATGCTATTTTTAGTTATGTTCCTTGTATTTATACTGAATAGGTTTGAATAATAAATAAGCACTGACATTTGATACAAACCGAAAATCATTTGTAATGCAAAGTTTCTGTCGTAAAATTGTTAATCGAAATGAGTGTTTCAACAATTCTTTGAACAAGTTATTTTGAGCGAATTGTTTTTTTAAACTAATCATTTTGAGTTGACCATTCAAAATGATTAATCATGTCCTAATTAATTCGAACTAATTAATGTAAACAATTTATTTGCAATATTTGCAACCAACCGAGTTATTTACAGTTATCATTTTCATGAGTAATACATTTTGGATAAATTATTTCGCAAAATACTCGATTATTTTTTGAGTAAATTTTAAGTACTATAATTTTATTACTCGTATTATTTTTAACTAATTAATACGGATAAATATTTTTATCAGTACAACTGAGCAACTTTGAACACTTTTTTTTTCAAGGCATTTTAACTGATGTGATAATTTATTCCAATAATTTATTATTCGCATTAAATTTTTACGGATATTTTTAAGTTATTTCAAGCAAATTATACATCAAGTGTATTATTTTCAGAATTTGTTGTTTATAAATTATTTTATAGGAATTTTCTTGAACGACACACTGAGTCTTTGTACATGAAAATGTCAAGAAATGATTAAGATTTTGTTTCAGCTAAAGTTGAACCCGAGAACAATAAAATAACGAATTAAAACAACTTGCGTAAACACAATGGCCCTCAAATCGAGTAACCGCAAAGAAAACGAGTCTTAATGCGCTGGTCGGCATGAGATGTGGCTCAATGTAATTGCACCTTTTACGAGCGAAACTAAATCCACGGAGAAGGCTCTGACCTCCGTCTGGTCGTCTACATCCACCAGCAAAATGGGGAATATTTCCCGTCGACATTCATTAACTATTCATGATTGGTGGTGGCGCGTTTTCGCGTGCGATTACGACTGATGAAAAAGTACAAATTTATATAACAATGCATCAATACAAATTAACGATCAAAAATCAATAAGGGTTAACGGTTATGAGAACAAGATTTTTTATCAATTCAAAGAGGAACTTGCAAAAGTTGTAATTAATTAAGGCGATATTAAAGTGAACAAATGAATATCAACCTAAAATTTAAGTTGCATAAACATTGCATTTTAACTTAATTCATCTCTAAACGTTCCATCAGAATTCCGTTTAAAATCTCAAAATACGATTGCGTTGAATAATAATTGAATAAGGAAAGATATTTGAAGGCATATTTGGAGTGTTTGAAAAAGTGAATGACACTCGAAAAACTGAGTAAGAAAGAAGAAATAAATCAAATCTATTGGTGCTCGAAACGTCATTTAAAACATTGCAGTAAAAAAACGAAAAACGAAAAAGAGAGAAAAAAAACAGACAGAGGATAAAAAAAAGTAAAACTTCAATACAGAAATACTCAAAATATAGTAACACTCACTCATGTGATTTCATATATCTCTTCTTTCAGACACGGATTTGTCTAATGAAACAAAGAGGAAGAATAAATTAAAAAGATGAATCTTATTCGTTTAATGTATTTTTTTTATTAAGTTTCTTGCGTCAATCATTTTACTGGATGTACTTTCTTCGTCATTTTCCTTTTACATACTTGTTATACATCAGTTTCAATGATTAACAAGAATCCTCATCATTATATTACACAGATTATTATTTTTTGTTAATCTAAATGTATTAAACTTAATGCATGTACATTTATTGCAATAATGATAGCAAAGACCGGGAAGTTGAGTTTCTGTGAATAACTAATAACAATAATAATTACAAAAAAGTAAAATATAGAAGCAATGGTATGATTGAGTACCTGTAAAACATATGGAAAAATAAAATGTGACAAGTGAAATAAATACACCAAGATATAATTAAGGCTTACCTGCTCCACCATCTGCACTGGGCCCAAGCATGTTGTGTACTCGGTTCGCGTATAGGACGAATGTGGGATAAGGGATATCGTATTTTCTGTAAAAAAAAGAAAAACGACAGTTATGAGAAAAACGTCATTTAAATGCTATACAAGTGAAAGTGTTGTAAACTCAGTGTGGTATTAATTACAGCTGGAGACAACATTTTTAACCGAGGCAATTTTTCACACCGATTAATATCGGAGCCGAAAAAAGCGACGGCTTAATGAAAATCAATATATCTTCGTACGAATTCTCTGTGTAATTAAAGAAATTATTACAAGTGCTACATTGAATAACACTCGAGTTTCATGTTTCGCTAGGCAGCTCAATTGTGTATGCATCGAATGTTCTAATTAAAGAGTATTTATTATTGTCTTTTAAAGTGTAAATCAGCAGGAAAAAAAGGAAAATCAAGTTTAAAAATTATTTCTTTTTCTCGTATTCAAAAATGTCATTCGTAATTATTTATAGTTTGGAAATATGATAGCTTATTTATTGAGGGTTGAAGAATTATTATTACACTTTCGGAAACATTTTTGCATGTGTAATACAAATAAAAAGTAAATTAATATTGTTTACTTTTATGCAACAAAAAAAGTTAACTACTTTTTCGTTTAAATGGTTGTTGGTAATTGAATTCATTTCTTTAGTTATTTTACTAAAATCATTTACTGCATTTATGTACAGTGTACAAAAGTATGTCAAAAGTGTCAAGAGAATTAAATGAGTAAACATTGTACACCTTAAGGAGTTAAAGAGAAATAACTTGTTATGGAAATAAGGATGAAAGTACAAGTGAATAAGCAAGTACCTTGCTGCTTGACTTAGAGAGAGTCCTTCCTTTAGAACGCTGAATATCGCTTCCGCCATCGTTTCCGGTCGCCAGGACTTGAGTGGTCCGCGCTCACGAAAGCGAAGGTTGTGTACCAAGCTCTGATTGGTGTTCCAACACTTTTGCCACATAGACTGCAATTGGTACTGGTAACTGTCTGCTGTAACACCCCCCGAAAAATAAGCAAAAAAAAAAATCAATCCCCAAGGGAAACGATTAGTCAATATTCACTGAGTGCCTTAATTGCTAAAACTTAATATCTAATTCGGAAAATTGCAATTCAACGAAATTTATCCATTGAAATATCGACTACGAATTATCGATTAAGTATTATAAAAATGAGTTATTTGTATTAACAGATAAAAAACAAATTTTGATTGATCTTTCGAAAGGAAATTATTTGAGTTTGATACTCGGCAGCGTATTATTAATACATGAAAAAAGAAAACATAAAATGTGCTTGTACGTGTGCGGTAATATTTCATGTATCATCTTCAGGTATTCTCGAATATATACATTGATCAAATTCATGGCTTCTGATGAAGTTGTGATATTATTGAGGTTTATACTAACTCGTTTGTAATTCGATAGCCTGTACGAGGCGAGGTTTTATCGACGACCGGAAGTCGCTGATCTAGTTAAAAGCTATTATACATACATATAAATTATGCGCATATATGATGCGCGATGTGCCTCGACATGGAGAACACCTGAAAGGTATCAAAGGTCAAGGATGGCCATTTTTCTCGTGCTTTTTTCTCGTTTATTTTTTTTTATTCCCCAACTCTCGTCGTTTATAAATCACTTTAAGTATCGTTCACAGCGCGTCTCTCTCGCAAGGTCCTTTTGTTACTTTATTTCAATACATTAGCTATGATAAAAGACAATACTTTTAGGATGTAACATCTCGGAGTCGCTAATTAAATAGCGACGATCTATTTTTATCCCTTGCAACGGGCAGTTGCAACATAGCCATGGTTTCTCGTCAATTTCTGAGTGCACTTTTCTTAAACAAATTACACAAATTAATTGTACCG
>JABFPJ010000320.1:0-46474 GCA_022817425.1 Gryon sp. ZL-2020 | reverse complement strand
CTTTTTTTTTGTCCGCCTTCTTTTATATCTTGCACAGTTTATTCGTCACTGTTATTCCACTTTTATAATTTTTTACTATCTCTTTTGCACTCTCAATGTCTTCCTCTTTTTCGTTTTGGATATACGACACACGTGTCGTGCAAATGCATGTTACGATGACTTTTTTGGTTGATGGATTATATGAGAGCCGGGTTCTTGTGTCACAAAAATGTCGGTGAATTGAGTTCAAGTATTTTGATTTGGACTTAATTGAGATTGTGTTTGAAAGAACTTCATTTGTCGTTGAAAATAAACTTCATTGATGGCATCGAAAAAATTTATCGGTTTAACAAAGGAATTTTGCATTGACATCGCAACAAAGAAATCTTTTGCAACGATGAGACTGATTGGTGTCACATGAAATATTGCTAATTCGTTTTTCCATTAACTTTGCGTCAAATTTTTGAAATCTTATATTACTTGTTGCTTTTTGTTCTACGTATTTTGACAGCTATTGAATTAAGTCATTTTAGATATTTTATTTATATTCTAATCACAAGACTTTTATTTAACATTTTATACGCTCTTTTTTTATTCGAATATTATGAAACATTTGAGATATTTATTTTTAAAATATATCTCGAATGTTTTATTTCTTAAATTGAATTATAAAACATTAATAAATTACTTAGAAATCATAAACTGAACTTATACTTATTACCATTCAAATACGATTCGCAAACAATATTATTGATTTTTTATGCATCGAAAATTTACTATAAATCGAAAGCTTTCTTAGTATTTCTAAAGAAAAAGTAATTATTCATAATGGCATAATATTACAAGAATGAAGAAAGTAGAATTAAAATAAAATCAACTAAAATTACTTTTTTATATTTTAATTAAATGCAAATTTTAGTAGAAGTATATTTTTTACCAAAATTATGTTAAGCACATGACTAAATGAATGTTGTTTTAAGATAATAAACAACTTTCCTGATAGAATTTTTTAATTATAAAGATAAATCATATAAGAAGGCTTTGGAAATTTATACTTGAAAGTGACTTTGATATGACTTGAAAAGTCATATCAAACTTTCATGACTCACATCCTACATGTTAATTCATTTTTTTAATCAAAAATCATGTTTCAGTTTAATGATGATGTAAAAAAATGCATAAATCTAAATACTGAATTACTTTTTCTAAATGTTAAATTAAAATTATTATACGATGAAAGCAGTCATTGCATTTTTTATTTACGATATTTTTTCACGCAAAGTGTGGAATGAGTATTAACTACTCTCTAAATTTGAATTCGTAAAATTAACTTACAATATGCAAACATTCACTTGTTCTGAGTATTCACTCATTCGAATTTACAGAGTAAATGATAAAAACTTTGTCTTATCATACGTAATTCATTTAATTATTATGTAGAAATGAGTTATACTAAATTATATTTGAAAAAAATACGTTATACAGCAAATTGAAAAAGATCCTTAAATAAAAACAATAAATAATTTATCGAAATATCTCATATTTTTGTAATACGATGTATATAGAATCCTAAATCATACTCCAATAATTTCTCGCTACAAACTATTTCATTTAGTACAAAGCCATAATTGTTTTATATGATTAATATCGTTTAAGGTAATTACATTATTTCATGTTTAGGTAATACCGGGAAGTAGGATTCTTAATTATGAAACACAACGTCGATTCGATTAAACATTATGAATGTATTGAATATATGATGCCTGGAAAGTCGTTTTATAAATAATTATTATTATACTTTGCTGTAAATATGACTTCAATTATTTAACGGAATTGTGCATTTACGATACTAATTTCCAATAAAAGTATTAAATTGGATGGCAAGAAATATTACAAACAAAAATAATAATTTATAATAATTTTAAATTATTATTTTTAGTTTTTTTATTTTATGTTTAATTATTTATTTCTTTTAGTTTTGATATTTGGTATATATAAGTCGATCACGAATTTCATTTTCGTTTTTTACAATTAAAAATACAATTATTAATTGACACTATTACAGATTTCAAGGAAATATAGACATATTTAATTAAATTATTCAAAACTTAATGCAGGTTTAGAATAAATAATTATATTTATTAATATAATCTGGAGCATTCCTTTTTGCTTAAGAAATGTATATGTTATTTATGAACATCTGACATTTAACCATTTCAGTTTGATCTGTGGCTCGAAATTTATATGTCTTTAAATATTAAGAAGCATACGCGCTGTTTCGCATTCATGAAGTTACTGCACAAATTTACACACCTTGAATATGTATGTGCTGAGTATATGTATGTTTGCTCTGCCATGCTCTCTACTTATTTCGTCAAGAGTGACTTATTAACATAATCAAAACCATCACCATCAAATACGAAATCATACATATTAATAATGAGGTGCAATTGTAGAAACTTTAACGAGAAGTAATTTTAGTTTTATGTTTTTGATGAAACTATTATTGAATTTTTAAATCACTTTATTATGGCATAAATATATACCATTTATATGATAGTGTACTTATATAGATATACACTATATATGAATGCTATATATTTATTTTAAATCTTATAATATTGTGTGAAATCCAAAAGATAAATTTTTCTTCATATAAAATTATGTGTTGTATTTATTACATTCTTCTACTGAAACTGTTATTCACTCCCAATATGTTACATAATCAAAGACATATTTTGTTCGATCTTGTTCAATTTTCATCTTAATACACGTTTTCCTTCATTTACTTTAATACAGTTTATAAATGCACATATTGTATTCAATCAAATCATTTCAAAAGTAAATTCGGTTAAACTAGCGAACAATTAACTCTTATTATGGTGAACAAAACCATAGTTGCAATTGAATTCAATTTCCGGGCACACTACCACTATTGCACATCTATTATAACGATATCTTTTCAGTAGAGTGAAAAAAAGTAAGGAAAAAAAGTTCTTTTTTAGAAGCTTGAACAAACTTATTTTCTCTAATAACTTCATTCTTCGGGGCGTAGATATTAATGTCGACAAGGACTTTTTGCGTTTGGTCCTTCGAGCCGGAGAAAGTATCTATCTCGGTCTCTCTTGACCTTCGTTGGTGTGTTATAAAAAACATATGAGCGCACATGCGATTGTGCATGTGCATCAAAATGGCGAAACACCAAAGTAATAAGATCGCGACGGCATCTGCAGTAAAGTGTTACGAGTCCTTTCGCAATCGTGTCTCCGTCTAAACTTTAGTAGTTGAGCTCGTTTTTCTCATGCCGCCATAATGTCGAGACCATTACCACACCCTTGAAATCTTTGGACCGAGTGTTCGTCCGAGTAGACAACGACGAGTATGCGCGAAAATCGAGCTTTTTTACCGACCTCTTTTATCACGACAGGCGTACTGCCTTGCGGTGTCAAGAGTCGACCTTACATCCCCTACCCACATCCAACCCAGATTTTCAACGTTATTTCATAATCGGTCGCGATGCAGATATTGCGCTACGTCCGACGAAACTTCGATTTTCACTCCTTCATTCCCGGTAGAGGTATCTGTTATTCAAGAGTTTATGTTGCATTTTCTGGCAACCTACGGTATAAGTTTCGCATCGATTATATCGCAACAAGCTCAATACGAAAATTGTACGGTAGCACTTAATCGTGTAATCAATGTAATAATTATGAAAGATTCAATTTGAATAGAAAAAATATGCTTTCCAGATATTACGCAATTCTGTTTGAGTATTTTATCACAATAATGTTTATATTTTTTCATTAGAATAAATGTGTTTTTTATTCTACATTGCGATTAATTCTTAGAAATGAATTGTATGATTATTATTATTATTATTATTATAATAATAGTCGTAGAAATAAAATTATTCATATATGAATTAAAACCGAATTAGCATTAAAACTAATTAGAAGAAAGTTATTCATTTGAACAAATATTTAACGATATCTAATAAACGTTATGAACCGAATGATAACCGGCAAATTTTGATCATTATGGATGGTAGTTAAATACATCGAATAGTGATCATTTGATTAATAACTGAAAACCTCGGACAATGTCAATGAAATAGAATAATGCGAACAATGGTAATTTTTAATAGATATTGTTAATCACTGATATTATTAATTTTGTCATTACACATTTTTTTCATAAATGTATATTCACATTTAATAATATGATAAACATTTAGCTTCATTATAAAACCTTTTTTTAGGTGAAAACATTTTTTTAGCATTATCATGAAATAGAAAGAACAAAAAAATATTTAATGTAATTTAGAAACTACTATTAAATATAAAGCGAAACGAAAATGTTTTGGTCAGAACATTATTTTAATTTTAATTAATTAATTGCTTTTTAGACATCTTTAAAAGTTTTTTTAAGTATGCTTACAAATAGATGTATATTTTCTCTTATTGTGTAAAATATATACTTATGAAAATGCTAATACAAATTACATTGCAACAATTATATTATTTGCAGTATGCATAATTAAAAGCTATTCAATTATGTTACAGGTACAAGATAATTAATAATGACGACCTAATTATTTCTAGTAGATATGTAATACAATTTCATTTGCTACTGCAGAATAATAATCTTAAATAACATCTTCACTTATATAGAGATCTTAAATTAAATGCCACAATGAAATATACAAATATATAATTCAAGATCTTTATGTGTATTTTTCATATTGTATGACTTTAAGAGAAGTCACAAATATCGTATCAACAGAAATACATAACAATTTTTTTTAAATGTGGATTACGATGGCATAGATAAAACTAGTATTTATGTGAATGGATTACTTTTACTCGCGCAGATAAGCATTGTTACAAATGTTAACACGTACAACAGTTATGAATATACCGGAACAAATTGTTTGCTCAGGTTTTTCAATGCAAAATGTGAAATTTAGCAAAACTATACACTGTAGGGATTTGCATATTGTATATTTTTTTCGATTTTTGTGAAAAAACTGTCGATCTTCTATTAGTAAAATAATGTTTATTGAAATAAAAATGTTTTATTGCGATAATCTGTTCTACTACATTATCGTCCTCACGGACGAAAATATAAACATAATTTTACATTTTGTATATACTCAGTTTATCCGTATCTATACATAATATTTTATTTTTATATATTATATATATATGAAATTTTATATGATAATTTTGTTAATTTTGTCTATATACATTTTTTCCCTCCTACTAATCTGAAACATATATTTTTTTATAATGGTAATAAAAATATCAGTAATTAATATATTGCATATATATTTCTAATATCTTCAGACCCAATATCAGGAAGTTGGTACTTTCGGTCCTGATGTGTGAAATTAGTATATTACGTTACTAAACAGAAAAATAGTCTTTTTCCCGGTTCTCAATGGAACAAACTAAATGCGGTATCATAGCCTGGTCTTTTGGGGGAGTAGCTGCAACACAAACGAGATTTATCGAGCGGCTTCAGCCCGTTCGTGCGAACGACAAAGCTAAAATAAATACGCTTATACGCACTAAATGCAATAACGCGTAATGATAACCGTTGACGCATCTCGATGAGTACCACAATTCCAAAATTTAATGACACGTTTTATCAGCATTATCGCAAATTTGACAATCAGAAAACTGTCTGAAATCCTTTACAAAATACATCACAAGCTTGTACCTTTTAGCAATTAAATGATAATAAACAAATGATTATGATATAACTTATATAATGAAGCATTCACTTTGTTAATAAATTTAAATTAAATTAATTATTCGAATGATTTGGTATTGAATTTAATTCCATTTTTGTTCAAAGTTCAATAGAATAATCATAAATAGTTTACATAACACATTTTCAGATTTAATGTGGTATTTAACATTTGTTTTTACTTTTATCAATTTATAAATGTACCAATTTTTGTTGCAGGAAGTCCGCGTACTTTTTCTTCTAGGCCTTACAAAGGTTGGTTTCTTTTGAGTTTGTTTGGTTCGTTATTAGTATCATTTTCCTGTACTAATCTGTTAATATCATTCAGTCGACTAATGTTAGTTTCATTATTAACATAATCATTACTAACACTCCATTATTTAGGATTAAATTAATTATGTTTTCCAACTTGAGTTTTTCTTTCAGTTTGACAGCAACAAATTAATCGCGCGTAATTGCGCGAGTCTTTGATGAAACTTCCACAAGAGTTTAATAAGTACATTTGTTTGTAGTTTAATTGTTCGAAATTATGAAATAATATAGACAATGCAATATAGCATTCACTACTGCTTCTACAATAAGTTTAATAGTTCATTCTCATTGTATCATGAGCAAAAATACACATCATTTAAAATTTAGAGCGATATTGTTGAATTAGAAATATTGCATGAGATGAAGATGTAACATGTCAAACTAGTTCAAAAGCTTAACGCCTCAATGATTTTTACACTTTAAAGTATGTTTAACCAATATTTACATTATGCTATATAATGTAAATTTTGTCTACGTATTATAATTCAAAGATTATCTTTAATTATGCCATTCAAAAGACACAATATGATACATTAGTTAAAAAGTTTTAAAATTTTGTAAAATTATGAATGTTTTTCTGATGTTACGCTAAACACTATTTCGTTATGAAAAAAGTTCGTGAAAATCAATACAATTTTTGAAATGTTTGTCAAAAACATTTTCGTTGGATTGATAACATTTTTAAACGTTGCAATTTAAACTTCTCAAACAAATTTCAAAACGTTTCTCTTTAAAAAATGTCTAGTGGGTCATTGATAAGGACGGTAAATTATAATAGATTAGAGTAATTAAGTATACAGCCTTTGAAAAGAAGTAATTAGGAACACCTCGAAGTATTGATTTTTGTCATAGGTTACAGGTGGGTATTGCTATAGATATCAAGACGCTCATTTCTGAGAGCGCTGAAAGGAAAAAGATTTAACAATATATTACGAAAATGAGAATATAGCCCTCAGAGAAATAATTGTATTAATATTGAAATTTACTTCAAGACTCATGTACAATGAATAAAATAAATAAAAATAGGAGCAGATTTTTGTCTTTTTTAATATAAATTTGGATTATGTTTAATTAAAAACATATTGTTACTAATTAAACTTACTTATACTGAGTCGGAAGGTTCAGCCTCAGTTATTGGAAATTTTGTTAATTAATAATTACAAGTTAAAATATTATAATTCTTCAACAGTTTATCATTTCATAAGCTTTCATTAGAATGCAATAAATATTAAATGCAGTTTTTTTAGTTTTCTAAAATGCAATTCCATTTTTGACATTTCCGATCATTAGTACATTCCGTTAAATAGTGCATATACCTTAATTAAAAACTTGATTTATTTGCTTGCCAAATATAATTTGGTGCAATTTATATAAATAATAATTATATTGATATCAAATTAACATCAAATGTTATCTAATACAAATCACATTGTGTCAATCATTATATCTATGCTCCGGAATTAATTATTAATTAAGAAACTCTTATATTGAGATATTAGTATAAATATCTGACCTAAAAATACATATGGAATTATTTCAAAAATCACTTCACTTCATCATTATATGCATTTATCATACATAAATAGATATAAAACAACAGGAAATAAACCACTTTTCATAAATTGAGCGCAACATATATATAAAAAAATACTTCCATTCTTACATGTATTTTATATATTAAAGTTACGTGGATGTATGTAAAGCTTTTAAATTAAGTAATCTTGCACGAAGAAATATGGTTTATGAAATTTCACTGAAGTTCGGATATAACTAGAACATATGATGCAGCATTAAAATATGTGACGTGAAATTAAATAATATACAAAATAGTTAATATTAAAGTATACGAGATAATATAGTAAACTTTCTTACTGTAGTTAATTAATAGTACAAAGTTTGCTATACGGCTGCGTAAACTTGCACTAAAGATACTAATTTTCGCGTTAATATATGAATTTAGCAAAAATGTTCTTAAAAGCCCTTAAAAATACTGTACTGTAAGTACAAACATAAAAAAATAGAATTGACAAATAAATGAAATTCTGCCATAAACCAAAGTTCTTGTCCATCATAGTTCAATTTCAAAAAGAAATATCCTCGGTTGATTTATCGTTTTTCGAGCAATGAAAAAAGATGATTTCTTTGAAGCAAACTCTAAAACCTGTAAAGAGTACACTTTAAAAATCAAAAGCGCTTTAACATGCACGCATTTGTCCGCAAAACAAGATTTTATCTCCGTCGATGCAAAATAATGATCCACGGATTCTTGTTGAGGTAGTAACGTGTCGGCAGTTAGGTCAGCCGGAACGGGGCCTTCGTGCAGCTTTTGCTGTTTCTCCGGTGTTCAACTTGGCCAATGAAAACTGCATTACCGAGTTCCGAAACCCTCGTACTTTCCGACACGTAGTAGCCAAAGTAAACGCGGTGAAATTGTCGGCCGATGTATGGAGGTCGCACGCTTTGCACTTCTTTCAGCTACTTTGGTTCTTGTCAGCCGAACGAATGGCTATAGGGAAGCTGCCGCGCAGCGTACCGTCGACAAATCATCCCTCGGAAGCTGCGAATCCTCATCCCGCCCGCTCTCCTCGTTGCTTCACTTCCATTTCTCGTCTCGTCCTTCGTGCCCCTTCACCTTTCACCCCCTTTCTCCACTCTTTCTACGTCCCCCTCCTTTCTCCCACGACTACTCCTTCCAACACTGTGAATATTTCGCTCATGAGTGAGCTTTTCTTCGTTGCTCTCATTCTCGTCCGGGCACCGACGTACTTTTTACCGAACGTACGTTTCTCGTTTGTCTTCTTGCCTGGATTACTTCGGATTATACGCGGCACTAGCCGCTTATCGCTAGTTGAGCGAAATGCACATTTTTATTTTAGATTCATTTTTAAGACTATGTTATGAAGATTCATTTTGTAAAAAATATGTGGTTGAATCAAAATTTGATTAGGGTCAGGTTAATTAACTATCTTAGCGAAGAAACATTTTATTTCTGATTTAGAATTATGAGTTACATGTCTTGGTTAAAGTAATATATTTTGAATTAAGAAAAAACATTAGTCAACGATCTTTTTAACGTAACTGTGCATTTAGAATTATATGTTCTTATCACGTTTACAAACTTAGAATAAGGATTAACCTTTACCTCACCGTACTAAAGAATCGAATCTTAACGAGATTTTGTTTATCGATCGATTAAACTTAAATTTCCACGTAGACAAATCTGAAATTATTTTAATAAAATTAATTGAACTTTGCTTTATGAAATATCTCATGCAAAAGAACTAAGTCAGTTTTTGAAAAATTTTATAGAATATATTTATAACACAAAAATAATAATTAGCTTATTTTATACGAAAATGTAATTTTTTCTAGTGAACAATTTTTATTTCGAAGTTATTAGTTACACGTCGGGAAAAATTGCTTACACAATTCTTAAAATCTCAATAAATTTTACTATACTGTCTGATAAACTGGGGATTAAATTCAAATATAACAAACATTTCAACACTGCTTCATAATTATTATTATCCTTTTATGCCATTAAATAATAATTGATTATGATAATGATAATTCTATTAACGAATTTTTAATAATGGTCACTTATTCTAGTATTACCTGCCGCAAATCCCCCAGGTTAAAAGGAAAACATGTGTTTCGCTAAACATATATGTTGCATATTTGTCTGCATATATGTTGCACATACGGCTCCATATATCTGAAGTTTACATAACATATGTGATAAAGAAATTTTCTGTAACATATATGTGACATATGTTGCCATATATGCTGCATATATAATTTTTTGTGTGAAAATGTCCTTAACATAAAGTATCAATAATCAATTGATGTGTCCACTTGTGCGCCACCAACAACGTCGACGTTTTGACGAATTTATTTTGACCATCTTCTTCAGTCGTAGAAGATATGAAAGTCATATTACAAGTTTTATATTACAATATGGTAAAATTTACTGGTCTGGAAATTTTTACAATACTACATGAAAAACATCACTTACTGTGTTATGATTTTTCAGTTCTTATGTGAACAATAAACTTGAAATATAATAGGTATTATTAGAAAATGAACGTTATTCTCTAATTGTCGTACAGTATAGCAATTTTATTGTGCTTTTTGTAATTTTAATATGCAATTTTTTCTTATGTATAAAAAATGTATTTCAGAAAAGTTCAACTTAAACAAATTAAAATACGTTTCAGAACTTATTATATTGAAATAAAGAAATCTTTTTTTAAAATATATAAATTGAACTATAATATACAAAAATATTTTAGTCTACGTAGGCTATTCTCAAATATCACGATTTTCATATACTGAAAATAATTTTGTAACTCGTCCTGTGCATATATCATTTGAAATTGAAAAAGTATATTTAAGTAGTTCGAACACATTCGCAGACATCGAACTATATGTAAAGTTCGAAAATGCCTATCGATAAAAGTTGAAATAGTTCGAAAAATTCAGCAAAAGTTTCAATACCATTTACAATACCTGAAGTGTATTTTATAAGTTTCAGTAAATTTATCATACTAAAGATGTATTTAGCATACAAAATTATGTTAAATGCTGTACCTTTTCTTCTGAAATGAAGCATTATTAACATGTGTTTGAACATTTATTGGAAATGAAGTCAAATATTGCATATACTATTGTAAAATATTATTAAAAAATGAATTAAAAGCAAGAAATTGTAGTTTAGATACGAACCTATATAAAACAAACATGGGGTTACATACATAGTAAACTATACATAGTAAACTCAACAAATAGTAGGTTGAGTAAAGTAAAATATGGCATTATATATACTTTAATCCATGGATATATTGATTTCCAATTCCATAATGGCTAGATTTAACTGATTATATTATTGAAGTGGAACATTTAGACCAGCTTAAATAGTCACAGTTATAAACGAAACACATATAATTATTTACGTATTACGAAAGCGGTAAGTACCTACTTACCGCCCTGCCACTAAGTCGGTAAATAAATTTTTAGATGCGGCAGTAAGTAAGCATTTACCATGCTCTTGGTAAAACGGTTAACGGATAGATACTTACCTCGCACTTGTTGCGTAAAGTATAGCATATCACTAGGGTGGCAAATGAAAGATTACATGCTTTCCTAACGTTTTAACATAAGTGTTTTTATTAAAATTTCACCTAATCCAGAGTTAGGTTAATGAAGTAATAGAAAACGCAAAAAAAGTAAAGTCACTTAAGTTGAAATGATTTATGAAGTTAATTTAAGTTCACAACCAATTTGATTCTTCTAAAAATGTTAATGTAAGACTTTAACAAAACTACTTTTTTAGGATTTCTTTTTAAAAAATATGTTTTAATTTATATACTTTTACGTCAATTTCAAAAATTTCAGCTCTTTGTAATGACATATTAATTGCCAAAGATAAGTCATTTTAATAAAATCAATGCTTTTTAATTAATATATTATTAATAAATATAAATACATAATATACAATTTCTGTTCTTAGGAATCTGATAAAAAATAGTTCTACATCATTATGCAGACCATTCACTTTCTAATGACACATCGAAACAATTATAATTTAAGTTTTGTTTCTAATTAAATAAAATTAAAGTTAAACTTGTCTCGTAAAAACATAAAATTTCACTAACTGAATCTTTAATAATAAAAGGAAGTAAAAAAAAAGTGCAAGTCGCGATTTTATTTGACTACTTCGATTCATTCGAAAACTATTAAAAATTTCATTTTTCACCCTAATATTTCCGCTTTCATTTCATCTTTCTTTTTTTTCCTTACTTCGTCTCTTATCCTTCCTCCATTTTTCTCCGAGGCTATTTTCTTTAACACTCCTCACAAGCTCGATCTCGCGCTATTTGATTTATCTACTTCTCTTGATTACAATTGATTTTAGTTTCAATACGACGATATTTCGTTTCACGCTAGATATCCTTGTTACTCTCGTATTCGCGGCGCTTCTTTGTTTCTTTTCGTTCGACGCGCACATTCTTGAAACGAGATCGTGTACACGAGTACCTTTTCCAAATGCCGTGTGCCGTGAGCAAGCGAATACGTGATTTCATTTACGATACGTAACTACGATCGCTCTACATTGATAGAGTTTTACGCCCATTACGATAATTTTACAATATGTCTGAATTGAATAACTCTAACTGCTTTGTAGCGAGTGCTGTAATGCTAAATGTTATTTCGATCAGGCCTTGTAAGTTTTGCGCTTGGCCGTTCTTATCAGTTAACTGATTTGGTTTTGTATGCAAATTGAAGTTTGCCTTCTGTCACGCTGAGTTAAGGGTTAAATAATGCTTTACTACGAGCTTGAGTATAACTTTGAAGTTAGTTTTACTGACGTAACTTTAGAGCGTATTATAAAAAAAACTCCAGCCTAATATGGGCTGCAGCTTTTGATGCAGAACTGCGAATAGGCTTCCTTTATTTCTCACTTTCAATGAACCTGCTTTTTTCGCTATAGCAGTTTTTTTGCCGCATTTGTTAATGCACTTTTTTGAAAAATGTTTATAAATAATACAAATGTATAAAAAAGTAAAAATGTATATATATAATGTAAAAATTCCAAATAAAAAAATTACAATGAAATATTATATTTTTTAATTAAATTTACTTAATTAAAGTCCTTCTTTATTTAGTATGAAAATTCGTAATATTATTTTGAAAGTTTCATAACCGTTAATAAGTTAAGGCCGTTAATATAAAAGCTATTGAAGCAATATTTTAAGAATTATATAAGTATGAACATAACAAATTTTTTTTACAATTTTTATTAAAAACATGCATATTCGTAGAACATTTAATAAAAATTTGAACGCTTGGATAATTAGTGCCTAGTTTATTTCTTTTTATGTGTATACAAATGATTCATTATTCAATAAATTTTTACTCACTTCATCGTCTTCTCAAATTATGTATTACACAGATTATAATATTTGCATGTGAAAATTTTCTGGTGTACATATTAATCTGAAGTATGAATGGAATTAAAGAAATTCAGATAAATAAAAATCAAGAGAATACTATAAACATATACACATTAATTTTGGAATATCCACTTATAAAACATCAAGGAGATATATATGAAAGATGCATGTATCATTTTAAGAGGTAATAATCAGTGAAAAATAGTTCAATATCTGAAATCTGAAGTTACTTAAACGAGCGAGGCGTGAAAAAAATGCGAAAAATCTGACATTGTAAGTCGCTGTCGACAATGTACTCGACATATATCAAGAACTTATGACGCGAAGTATATTCATAGTAATTTCTGCAAATCCATACGGATTATCGCGTCCCTGAAAGTAACGAAAAGCCATACATCTAAAGTTTTTCAATAGAACTCGGAACTTCGTGCACAAAAATGGGGTTCAAACGAAACACGTTAATCCTATCAACTTTAATGTAGGTCAATGAATTTTCCCAACTTCTTGTTGCTGAACTGCTAACCTGAATTGATTATAAAACGATTAACGTTCGAGAGCTTTTGAATTTTGAGTCCAAGTCAGTATGATATTTTGACGAAATTTTGATCAGCCGTTATGGAAAATATCTTGCAGAAACAGAGGGACTTAATTATCCCAACTTTTGTAACCGCACGTCATTATTATATTAATTGTAGTTACCTTAAAGGGTGAGAAAGTTTGACAAAGTCATATTGCACGACTGAAGTCGTTTTCAAATTATCATCTTCACTGTGATGAACTCAAATGCTATATAATAACGTTTCCACTGACATACCGACATCTGCAACAACAGTTTCCTAAACGATTACAACGAGTATTTCATTCATTAGGTGTTATTTGGATGAAGTTTGTGTAAATGGCAAGAATGATTGTTCTGATTTTGCATTTCCGTTTCTGGTTCCATTCTTCTCTGTTTACGTTTTCTTTATGATTTATGTACTTTTGTAGCAGAAGTCGTTACGCAACTTATTAATCTCAAGATACATTTCTAAAGATAACAAAATCACAGATAAGTGTTTTGAATACTCTCATCTTTATTATTGCATCGTTAAATTTTCTAGTTTAAATGATTCAAAGTGATATGGAGAACATTTTATAACATATAATAGTAATATGTACTTGTGTACTAATGTACTTATTTTCTATTGTAAGGTGGAAAATTCGTAACCTCGCTAATTTGAAATTTGCTTGAAATTTGGCGAAAACATGTTTATAGGTTAAATAAGTATGCATGATTATTTTCAGAATTTTTACCTATTTAATTTTCGGGATAATGTATCCAAAAAATACATTGTTTTAGAATGATGAAAAATGTAACATTCAAAATTAATTATTTCGAAAGTAACAAATTTATGCAAATTATGAAAATTATTTCAAAGGTAACGAATGCTGATATAAATCAAGTGTACTTATTTAGCCTATAGAAATGTTTTCGCCAAATTTCAAACGAATCTCAGATTATTGAGGTTACAAATTTTCCAGCTTAACTCAATTTTTGTTCGTGAAATTTGCAGAAATATGTGTAAATTGCAGTTAATTCTCATTAAAAAGCATACATCAAACATCAGAATTTTGGTTACTTTAGCAAAGTTTCTATATATTACAAAATATATTCAATAAAAGTATTATCCACGTTTATTAAATAAAATGACAATCAGTCATTTACAATGAATTATTAATGGTATCGGTTGGATTAAAAATATGAAATTTGAATGACACATTCAATCTCGTATTCAAGTTTAAATAATTTAATATTTGTCTGGTCAATTATTTGATATTACACATCTTACTCTTTGGTATGACATTCAAGCTCAATCGAATGATAATATTTAATTTTTAATAAAAGTGATTAAAATATCTGTACAATTTGAATTATAATAATACAAAATATTTAAAGCAGTGATCAGTTCCGTTAAAATGCTTTCCATTTTATATTCAATTTGTACTAAAATTTAAAAATGCATTCTCCAAAATACTCGAGAACCTTCCTGCAAATTTATATAATTTTCGCTTTTTTACATGAATTGAATATATAAATTTAAAACTAATGTTATTCGACAATTTTGTGATTTTTTTCTCTTACGAAAATTTGAATTTTTTTATTCTTATACAAATTGACATCTTGTCATACATTTTACATTCAGCTTAATTCTTTTATTAATTACATTAAAAGTTGAATAATTTTCACTTTTTACCAGAAACATTTGTTCTTCAAAACGTAGTATTTTTACATTCAATAAGAATTATATAAGTTTTATCATGTCTGACAGAATGTTGTAAAATAAATTTGCAAAATGTTGCTTTTAATAGATTTAATATTTGTATTTGATTTTGATTAACATGAATAATAGAGAAAATATATTCATGTTATATTAATATTATTATTATTATTATTGATATAATATTAAAATAAACGAAATTTTGGGAATTTATTGTATATAACCTACCGACATACACATCAAAATGTCCATCAATCATTATTTTTAGTTTAATTAACTTTGTAAAGAACGCAAAGTACTAAACAAATTTACAAGCTGCTTTGACACTCCCCTAGTGGAAAAAACAATCTAGATAGAGTAGGAATGCTATTTGCCGGACTGATTTTTACGCGCGGGTGTGGTATTTTTAGCTTTACTATATCATACTATAAAATAATGTACTTCAAGTTAAGTAAAGCATCATGAAACATCTATCGAACTGTTTTCAACGAAATTTTGAGGGAAGGTAGCTTAACATCTCCAAATTATTATAGGCTTTACAATTTTTCAATAAATTTCTAGAAACAAAATTTTTATCGAAAAAAAACCCACCAATGAAGGAAATATATTATTTAAATAAATACAAGATTTATTAAATGTCTGAAAACTGATTTAAAGTTAAGAAATTTGCATAAATATTATATTTGTTCACATCTTTCGTATCTTTTTCTAATATCATATAATTCAATTTTACGAATATATGAAAAATAAATACATGATTTAATCTGGTGAAGAGTATCTCGTAGATAGAAGAATATAGTCTAGATCATTTATCATATATTCCACATTTCATAGGGAAATTTAATTATGCGCATAAATATTGTGTAAGTTTCTTTTTCCAATATTCACAGTCGAATGTCTGTTTAGTCATCATATATACATACTGTCAGTTGAAAAAAAAATCAGAATCATAAATGTTAATTAGTGACAAAAGCTTTTTCTTCCAGCGTAACTTAAAACCAATACATAATGCGTTGTTTCAGCTGACGTAATAAAGGAGGAAACAAAGTCTTCGATATAACATTAATTCCAATGTTCTTTCTTCACGATAAAATACATAAGCACGACGCTGAAATAAATGCGTTATAAAAGCAACTGCCATACGTATACTTATAGCAAAAATCTAGGTGTTTATTGCAATATTTTTCCTTTCCCGTCATATTGCATTTCGTTTCGGAACAGTCATGGCGCGAAGAATAAATAAACGTAGTTTAGCACTATGAATTAATGGTTATATTTTATCAAAGTCAGAATAAACGTGTGTACAAAGTTTGAAACGTTTATTCGTGTTCCTTTTGCAAGTTGTAGCGCAATGAACGTGCAATTGATGACCTCACGTTTTGTTGCTTTCGTTTACTATTTTTTATAGATAAAAATTCTTAAGCGAACGTCACCAGAAATGGTGCTCGAAAAATAAATTACAACTGTAGAATGAACGCAAAAATTACATTAACGAATAACGGATTATGTTTTGTTAGTTAGTAAAAACGAGAGTCACGTACTCACTAACAACGACTTAAAGAACAAAAAAGTAATGAAGAAGTAAAAAATTGGTCATTGAATGACCGAAATCTCGTCTAAGAAAGAACGTGTATTGCTCAGATATATCAATCTGAGTATTTTATTTTCTTAAGTTTCTCTTTTATTTTCACAGATTGTAATAGCCGACGGCAACGATAAATATTTTTCTTAGAACTACAAATTCACAAGCGAATGCTTCGCAAATATTTCCATTACAATGTCTCCCTCATAGGTAGAAGTAAAAGTGATCTACGAGAAAATTCATTTATTTACGTTTTTCATGGTACTCTTTTTTATTAGTACACTGTAATTAAACTTTTTCTATATATTTTTTCTATATATCTTGACTAAACAAGAATTTCTGTCATATGTTTTTATAATGCAAAATAACAATAAACTTTTTAAAATAATATTTAATTTTCTACAATATTATAATAATCATTGTATTATATAAAATGCTAAATAATCATTTAGGTTTATGTAACATGAATATATACAAAAAATTAAAAGATTAAAATTTCACATGTGAAAGATTTACACATTTTGTTTCAAATTTAAATTACTTCACATGTTTTTATTTTGAAATATTAAAATCTCTTATTTTAGAATACGTGAGAGTATTGAACAAACTGATTTAATTTTTACGTATTTTTTTAGTTTATCGATGAATTTTGCTTTGTTCCCATTTTCTATTTTACGAAATTGTCCTATATTGTAAAGAGTTGATATTCAATGATAATTGACAGTGATGAAAAATAAGTCTTTTATAAATCAACAAATTAAAGTTTTAGTGATGAAAAATTAGTGAAAATATTGATAATGTTCAGAGTTATAATAAATACATTATTATATACATATTGTTAAAAAAAAGCTATATGGATTCAATTTTTTGCAAATATCTCAAACTAATGTATATTACACTGTGACGCAACACGTCGTTTTGAAAAGTTTGACTTACAAAAATGTAACTAACTCTGTCATTGAATCGACGAGTAAGCGTATTTCACTTGGATTTTGCGGTCAAACTTCTATTTTCTCTGCCGTACGAATACGATTCGTCACGATATATTGTACTCTTTGTTATTTTTATTTTAAAGCCATCTTCAATTTGAGAGAATATCATTTGATACTTTACTATTCTTGACGTAAATTGAATTTTTATAAAAAAATTCGTCAACATTTTTTTTAATCATTTGATTCACCGATAGTTCGAATGTCTGTCATGTATGGTGTCATAGTAAAGTCAACAAAAATTAAACATTTCAATCATGGAAAATCCCACGTTAAATTCAAAAGGTGAAAATTATTGGTATATTCTGTGTAAAATGCAACAAAAAATTTATATCAATTACTTCATCATTTTTGTGAACAATTTTTTATCAAACATTTCACCAGAGCTAAACCATTTATCGTGCGCGAATCGTTTCGATTAAACTCTCGGTGAATCGAAATTACAACTTCCGACACTTTCATAACTTCATATCCAACATTGTCCATCCAGTTATACGCGAGAAAATAGAAAGCACGTTTTTAACAAGCGATTTCGTGATAACATTAGATCGAAAAGTCGCGAATGCGCACAAATGTTGCACATGTTGCGTATTCAAGTGTGACTAATCATTTTTATCAACTGCCAGATATATGAAAATTACAGTAACATCAAAGCAGTTGCTTGTGGCAAACGTATATTTTATTTTCCGACTGAATGCAAATGCTCGATTATGATTTATGGAAAGAATTTAATACCATTTAATATGAAATATATGTTCTCATGTGCATCGTATTGCAATACTAAGTTTATAACAGGTGTATCAAAATGTGTACATTTTGAATTTTATGAAGTTTTTGATTCAACATTTAAACAGTAAAATATATTTAATTTTTACTTTAATGTGAAATTAAACTACAATCAGATTTTCAGCTTGAATGCTATTGATCATTCAAGAATTCATAATTTATTATTTACATCATAAATTATGTATGCATTCAAGTAAAATAAAAAGTTAATTTTGAATGCTTACGAACAGTTCATATCATTTTGATCAAAGTTTAATAAATATTTGCCTTCTTGTAAGTCAACTGTAAAAAATTTTATTATTTTTCTCATATAAACTGACTTTTAGTTAAATTAAATTGGAATAATTATAAGCTGCTTAATATGAGTAGGAATGACTTTTGGAAAAATAAAAGACGAATAAGATTTCATAACTCAATTAGATTGTACATACAATAGATATTCTCAGCATTTACTTTACTTCAATAGTTATGGATAATAATTGGCCAAATCATAACTTCAATAAGTTCAAATCTTGATTTATTGTCAGGATAATTGATGTTATTGATTATTGATGTGAACCCAAATTGATCTGTTTCAAACAATGCAGCTGAATGTCAAATATTTCTATTTTAATGAACTAGCACATATGAAGTGAATGTTTTCTAATTTGAAGAAAAAATTTCTAAAATTTATTGTCAAAAATGTTAGTGTGTTTACTTTCCTACGATTGATTATGAAAACCATAGCTATGGCGAACTGTCAACTGGCCTGAGTATGAACTGCTACTGGGTTACTAATACTGTATTACTAGTATTAAACCTACTCTGAGCCATTTATTATCCCTGGTAATTTCCCATAGGGGTGCTTAGAAATATGAATCTTTCAAATATTTTACTTCATTTTATCTTACATTTGTTGACACGATATTTGCATATCTTGGATTAAGGGTAAAACAACTGCTTATTTTGAAAAAATGGGAGATAAGAACACAACTGTATACTATAAATTGTTGTCCTTGAGCATCATCGGAAGATTACTCGTTAATCACCTCGAAATCTGCTGTAATTGTCAGACGTTACAGATAATAGTAGGTAAAAACCCATTTCCACTGAAAATCCCCGAGTGTGTACGACGGAAACTGAATGCCCACATGAGCTTCAGCCCCTTATGCACATATATAATAGTTGATAGAGTCGGTTCATAAGGAGTCCCACATTCAGATCGAGATCCCTGTTTATGGGAGTCGTACGCTCATTATTAATCCATTGCTTTTGGCATCAAGAGATTACATTTATAGGCACACTAGAATATAATAAATGCATACAATAAATTCACTATAGGGTTAGTGTTTTCAGGAGATAAGATCAGTCTATAACAATCGTACAGATAATGTCACGTATAATACCATAATAAATTAACCGTGACGAAACTTCAAATTTTCATTAAAAGTTAGATAAATAATAAATTGAAGAAAACTATACCTATATTTGCAAATGATAATTAATTAATAAAAACGAACAGCTTTAAAAATATAATCGTAATATGCAGATTCATATAAAAACTAAATTAATAATATACATTAATGATTTGTAAAGAACTTGGCATAAATGATAGTATAAGAAATTTATTCAACACGATAAAAAAATAATAAACCTCCAATTCGATTGATATCATATTCAATATATTATATGACATTTATATAATAATAATAGTTATATTTAATATTTACTTAATAATGTCGTTATTTATACTATTTATATTACATAAACTAATAAGCAATTAGAAGTTTTTGACATACGACTTTCTCAAATATTAAAGTAATCAATTATTGTTCCATTTTCAAGCAAAATTTAAATTAATTTTTGTCATTAAAATACATAATTATAAAGCATATACTGTAAAAGTAATTTTTTTCTATGACGATCGATTCATTAAAAAGAATCAAGAGTTTTCCATAATGCTCGATTAATACAAATCTCGAAATATTGAATGTTTTACTTTGTATATTGTCATACGTCGTATAATGTACATCAATGTTAAATTAAAATGTTTCGAATATCGTTTTATCTTCTATTTTTTATCAACTTATTTATATTCTGACTTATTCATTTATTTTTGTATTCTTTTAATCATTCATTCACAAAGTATGACATTCGTAAATTATAAATTACTTTAAATTTCGAAGATTTTATTCTGTTTGATTAAAATGTGCCACTAACAAAAATGTGTATAACTCAAATCGCAATGATTTCATACTATAGCTTTAATTCATTAACTTTCAATTTAACTTGTAGAATGCTAATATTATGATTGTCTCTTCATAAGTGTATTAAATCTATTTTGTTTTGTTCTCATTTAGCTGATCGTTTTCACTTTTTCAATTTCAATGAATCATAGCTTTTGATTAATTTTCATTTATTACTTTTATTTGATATTCCTGTTTGATCAGTTGTATTGCTCATTCCACAAATACCGGTTACAATTTTATTGCCAAATGCACTTTAACTATATTTTTCTCCCTCTTTCTTTCTTTTTTCTACGTCAAACAATTACCACTAATGTAAAATCGAACGAAAGTTAATCAACGTTTGTTACTCGCAATGGATCGAAATACTAAACAAATATGTTAATGAATGTCGTAATTTTGAAGCAAGCTGTATTTCGCAAAAAGTCCAAATGAAATCGGACATTTTCGACAATTGGTTATGGCGGAGTGGGCTCTTATGCGTCGTATTGGTCAGCATTGGACTTCATGATGAGCGTTCGATTTAAAAGGACGGACCGTCAGCAGCCCAAGCTCACATTGTTCCAGTCGAAGGGCGGCGGATGAAAATGAACGATAAATTTCATCGGAATGTCGGCAAAACCGGCGTTGTAAAACGGTGATTTATTTACAATGCGAACTAATTGATTTACTATCGCAACGGAGCGTCGGTGTATGCCATTTTGCAGTCATCGCTAACCTACATTTTCTACCGCTTCTCACACCCTCTCCTCCCTCTCTTCAATCTCTATGACATTCCCCATCCCCCCTCTTTTTTTCGCCCATCATATTCGTCAAACATCCTGTCACAACGCGTCCATTTATTTATCTAGGTGCGAACGAAACTTGCAAACAAAAATTCGCAACTTGGCATTCTAAGCTGATACGTGCGTGTTCATCATTTGCTTTTTGTCATCAATAACGCGTGCTCCATTCGCGCTGTCTCAGCTGACGTTACTATTAATTCTTTGGTTATAAGAAATAGTATACTATTGAATTATAAGCGGTCTTAAAAGTTAGAACCAGGAAAAATGGTCGCTGAAATTTATGGACAGTAGATATAGGCATAGGGCTTTCCAGATCATTATCTAAAATTTATACCTACCGAATTACTTCGATGTTCAATTCAGTACAGGAAGCATCTAACAGTATGAAGCTATGTAATATAAGTTGTTATTGATTAGTTTTATTTTACTTGACATTTAAAATACCGATAGTTGTTACAGGAAAATTGACATTACGTACTCGCTTATGTTATGAACGTGTAATGCATAAATTTCATGAAGATAGCTTTTCATAAAATATGTTTTACAAAGAAAATGTAAAAGTTCTTGACAAATCATTGAGAATATAAGAGAAAAAGAAAGGATGTTTACATTTTTTATGCATTTTGATATGAATAATGAATTTATAAATGTATCTTTTCCTTGTAATTTATTAAATTATTAAATTAATTCAGTAATCAAATTTTAAATGAAATTTTAATATACATTTTTATTGAATATTTCTTAATAAAACTAAATTTATTGAACATATTTGTCAAAATGAGTTTTTTACTAACGGAAATTAATTAAATACTTCATCATCATACAAAATCAAACATTTTGTATGTAACAAGATGAAAGTAACACTCTAATAATAATCGATGTTGTTTTCATAGATGTGTTCATAAGGCGATGGTGCCTAATTAAAATTATATCGAAGTCAACCTTTAGCCATCTATTAAAGTCACATTGATTTTTCATAAGGCAATTAATGTATAAGTTTCAAAATTATTTAGAATATGTAGAGATAATTCATATGATCATGATATAATATATTCTCAATATAACGATACACGCAATATATTATGAAAGAATTACTTTCATAATATTAATAATAATAATATTATAATTTTTACTTTTAATTTTTCAATAAAAACTTTTGTTTTTCCGTGCGTTTTTTAATCAATTTATTTACTTGAACTTGAATATATTGAAAAAAACAAGAAAAGAATATTAAATTAAATGTAAATATTTACATATTTTAGATTATTACATTCAATATTATTTTCAATTATTTATCTGAAATTGACTTATTACAAAATACATTTCTTTTTAATTAAAAGCTTTCTTTTAATTGAATTATTTCTTTTGAATTAAAAGTATGGCTTCAATAAAAAATCGTTGTATAACTGAACTTATTCATGTTCATAAAAGCTACTCAAAACTTTTTTGTAAAAACAGTTTATTTATTCTTAAATAGACCTTTAATCAACATTTCCTACAAGTTTTTGCAAACATTTCCATTTTACGAGCATATATCAAATGAAAATATCCCTACCGAAAAACCGTTAGTAAACATTTTGTCGGAAATTAAGACAATATTTATTGCATAATTTCAAAAATCTTTAATGCTTAAACCACCATTATGCAACATAATTATGCTCATTAAATTCCTTATCGTCTTGAATATTTAAATAACTTTTTTTATTTTACATTTATCGTTATTTATAATAACGATACCACAAAGCTAATTAATAAAAAGAGTATTGTTTACGTTTAAGTGAAATCCCTAAAATGACGATAAAAATTACAAGAAAAAAAATAAATAAACAAAAAAAAGCAAATAAAAACCACCGTTGTTCTTAAAACTGCAGAATAAGAAAAAAGTACAACCATATAAATGTGCACAGGAGGTCACCACAATAACATCGGCGAAGAAAGGGTCGATTTAAGAAGGTGAACTAGTTTCAGAAGCAGCCTCTTGTGTTATTCGAAATCGTTTCTAAAGCTTTTTAGCATTAGGCTGACGCTTAATTAATTCTGCCAGAGCGCAGAGACCGGCTTTTCTTCGACCTTTCTTTTGATGACTTCAGTAGTTCAAGTCAGTCATTGTTCGCACAGTGTCGACAACAAGTGCTGCCTACGCCCAATCGAGCCAAGGAGGGCGCACGCGTTTAACACGCAGTTTGAGAATCATTAAGAACAACCTCGAGAGGTACAAGGTAAAAAAAGTGGATTTCTAATTTCAGAATATGAGGCGTTTTTGAGACCAATTAAAACGGGAAATATTACAAAATAATATCAAAAAAACAGCAGACTGAAGTATGTACAATATTGCATACAATATTTTCGATACCTATACAATTCATTTACGAAACACCAAAGAGAGAGAGACAAAGACAGAGAGAGAGAGAGAGAGAGAGAGAGAGAGAGAGAGAAAGATCGTTTGTATATTGAAATATGCTTATACAATTGATGTCGCAAACAACATTGTCGTTCCATTGTTGTTTCCTTATTGTTGCAGTTTGCCGTGCAATGCGATGGATAGTGTTCAAGATTTATATTTCTCTCATTTTTTGTTAATCCCGACGGAAGAAGATAACTGTAAAAATTACAATAGCATTTGGGTATTTCGCGAATGTTATGTCATGTGAATGCACGAATGGTGCTTGATAAAGGGGACGTTCTCCATACATCTCCCTACAAATTACATGTAGTTATAAACCCGGCGACAAATATGCAACGCGAAACAGTTCAATGGATTATGGAACATTTTTGTTTTGTGCTCCGATCGTTCTCGTTGAACAATTAAGTTTCCCAACTTTTGGTTTCGATGAGGTGTACTGAAAAGCCACTGTGTCGATCATATTCAAACAATAGATGATTTGGTTTATAAACTTTTATGATTTGTGGGAAACAAAAATGTTGGTGATTACACCGGTGTCAGGAACCCGTAGACTCCAGTTTTGCTTGATTGTATCACGAAAATAAATTAACCTTTATTGTGATTTACTATTGTTTTTTTCTACAGTTCTAATTAATCAATTTTGAAAACATATGTGTTCTTTTGATCAAATGTAATAATCATGATAAATGAAATGCTATTTTAGCATTGATTTTATCACTATTACATTTAATATTGCCCAATTTTTTACTTTTTAAACTAAATTTTGTTTTTCGAATGTGTATTTTCATTTAATAACAACCATAACGTCTATTGTCAAAATATAAAGTTTATTATGATTCATAATAACTATTGCAGGAAATACTATAACGTACGGTATATTTATATATAAACTATATACATATATGTACATAGTTTATATACATATATTTAGTTTACTTTGTAGCATATATATGTAGAATTAATATATGCGAAAATGGGATGTTTAACAATCTATGTTAATGTACTTAAAATTGGAATTAACTAAGGAAATAGATATCGGTAAATATTACCGACATTCGTTTGAATTTAGAGTAAGTTGCTAGGAAATTTTCTTTAAATTCGTATGTAAAAAAATTATTTTAATGTTAAATTTATTACAGTGATCAGACATGCGCGTAAAACATGTACACTCAACCAAAAACATTGTTAAATTTTTCTTTATTTCGATCTTCTGCTTAACCTTACTAGAACTGGAGTTAGTATTACCAGTATTTAATCATTATAACCAATGGTTGTTTTAACTACACTAAGGGAAATAGTAATATAAAAATGATCACCGAACAAACTAAGAATATTTTTATAGAATAACCAAAAATCAAAAGCATCTTTTCTGATACAAAGTTCTAGAAATTTGAGAACTATTTTCATAAAAACAACTATTTTTATCACAAAAGATGGTAATTTTTCAGTTTTGACAAGTATATCCTTAGATTGTTATAAAGATGATAATTTTTATATTATTTTTTTCTAAGTATAGACATCCATTCACTTTATTTTTGTGTGTGTCAGTAAGTTTAAATATGATTCACATTTCAATATTCGTAAAATTCAAAATAATTATTGATTCATTTTCATAAATTTTTCTTATGAAGCAATCATTTAAAAATATTAAATTCATATTTGATATTTAACTATATAATGAGCTAAAATCTCAAAGTCCACGTATAGAAATATTGTCTCATGTACGAGAATGGGGAGGAGCTTACTAAAAAGTGGCACAAATTGTTGCGAATTTTGAATGCAACGACATTGCGAAAAATGTTATAGTTAAAATGTGTGGAAAATGTCGGTATACATTTTACTCTACTCTACTGTACACTAGAAAAATAGTGCTAAAATATTTATCATAGACTATATTGTCTTCTGTGATTGCTATAATAATTCGATTGATTATGAAAACGCAAATAAAATTATAAGCTATGGACGCATGCATTTTTTATAAATCATTCTGTAAACATTAGCTTTACATTATGCCAACATACAAGGTGCGTGATTACATTTTATAAAGTAATAATCGAAAAGCAAATATATAATCGTATCACGACATAATAATTTTGGTATTAAAATATTGAAATTTGTATAATTAATATATAACTAAATTTCATTATTATCGCTTTCACCCTTAAAAAATCAAGTATTGAAATTGAATTAAAATAAATACTTTACTAAATAAAGATAAATATTCAAGTGAAATGACATTACATATGTATATTGTTTAATATAAATACGATATAACTGTTATGAATTATACAAGTTATTCATAAATTGTATGGATTCTTTGAATTATTTAAATATGAGAGTTTTTTAAACATTTATTTATAAAAATAAAAAGAATAATTCAATGAAACATTTCGTACATTTAAATATATTATAATTTACAAGAAAAATGCATTACAATTCTATTTCTGATTTTTTAAATGAAAAAAGAATAAATTACTTACGATATATATTATATACGTCTACATAATCAATATATTCAATTACAATAATAGATGTAAGACAAGTTTCACATGCGTATTAATGTAATTAATTCGATTATTATCATTGAAATTAGTACTAAAATTAGTGCCAAGACTTGATGATTGAAACGAATTCAAGGCGTTTCACTACAGAAAGATCTGATAACACTCTGTTTCTGTTTAACAACAACTTTAATGACGTTGTCGACGTTAATTTTAATGTCAACGGTAATGCTCACCTCTAAAGGATCATTGGATTTTAAGGGATTGAAATAGTGTGGAAACACGGAAGCGTTGACTCCAGGATCTTGGTATCGCATACAAATTGAAAACGCAACAGATTATAAAAACAAAATTTGACGAAACTTTGATGATATCTTAATTATAATAATAATTTCTTTGATGATATCTTTGATGATATTAAATTAAAATAGAATTTGATGTAAAACTAAATGCACAACGTACCTGTATTATAAAATTTCTACTTATTATATAATGTGAACTCCAAATTTCTTAATTGACATTTGATCGTATAATGTATGCATATTTTAATGTCGATATAAAAAAATAACGTTTTAAACATAACTATATTAATTGATTATATTAATTTTTTACATATATTTACATGAAGTCTGTTGTCTTTAAGTTTTACGTAGATAATGTATTACGTTTTGAATTTATGTAATATGAGGATTCTTTTGGCAGCATAAATAGATGCTTAATTAAAGAATTTAAATCGCACATTGAAATCCGAAATTGCAAAAACGTCATTTGGAATATATTGTAATTAAATTATTAATTGTTTCTGATTGTTTGATATCGTTGACAGAAGAAGATGACAATTAATGTTAGGTTGCAATCAATAATTACATGCATCAAATATCTATCATTTGCATAAACAGCTGCGACTCAATCTCTATGCTAATCGACTTGTTCAATCTAAAAAGTGTCTGTGAAGATAGGCTGAGGAATCTGCTTACGAGATACACTAATTCGTATCCAGAAAGCGATTGGATTTTAATTAATTTGTCTTTGTGCCTACCTGCAATTATAATACGTTATCTTGTTTGCCAACGTTCATAATTAATTTTATCTTTCCGTAATATTATTTAAATTGCATCTGCACTGTTTGTACAATTATAAAATTTACAAAAACGAAGCATTATTCAAATCAGAAAGTAGGCTTGTTAAACAATTTTTTTTTTTTTAACTTTTTGATGTTTCAGTAATTCTAAATGTGACATTATTTTTACTACAATTTAAACATTTAAAACAATATAATAATATTATTTCAATAATAAATTATAAACAATTAATCAATGGTCAAATATATCAAATTATTTAATTTGTAATAAAAACCACTTTTGCGTTTGTAATTGTTTTCAACTACTATTAGTAAATATTAATTCCTAAACCATAAGAATCATAATAAATTCGAACATTTTAGTATTTTATTTGGCTGAATATCCTCAAACATAATTGCTCCTTTGGGTAAAACGTAATACTCTTAAGTAAAATATTATGCAGTCCATTAAATTCCTAATTCGCCTTACTCCATTTGGAAAATTATTACACTGCACGAATTTACGAGCGAAAAATGATTTTACGTAATAACGTCGCGTAATATTTTTTAATTCAAAACACTATCTTTTCACATCATTAATACTAAAACATATTGAAGTGGTGCAATTATTCGCACTCGTTTATTACGCAGTCGATATTTACTCGACCATTGATCACGAGAGCCATATTTCATCGATATTGTGTTAATTAGCATAAAATACTGATGAAAATGATGAGCCTAATAATCATTAAAAGTAGAAAACATTCACATCACTACCCTAATAGATGATTTTAATCTAAAGTATGATAAAGCATATGCTTCGCTTTTCATTAATATAGATTTTTTATATGAAAATGCAATTAATATTTTTATCAATTAATTGAAGGAATTACTTCATAACATTATTTATTTTCGGAATATAATTTTATATTTATTTGTAAACATAAAAGTACACACATTAAGTGACATGTTTTATAGATGAATTTGAGCTTATTAATAAATCGTCTTTTTCTCTGCGATTCTTTTAAAACGTCATATTTAATAGTGGATTTTTAAAATTTTAAGTGAAATTCTAAAGGGAATCTAACGAAAAGAGTCCTTATCCCCAAGTCGCAGAATTGGTTTCAAATCCGTCGGAAATGGCATGCAGTCTTTTTTAAGACAGCAAGAGAAATTTGCCGGAAATATAAGCGAGCTAAATTATTCCATCCATTCCTTCTTCAATTCACGCAAATTCAAGCTAAATATAAATGATGCAAGGCTGTTTCTTATTTGAACAATATACAATTCATAATGGATTATTGCGTCCAATTGTGCTGCAAATAGCTTATTATTGTTACTGAATCAAGTTTAAAGTGTAGGGTGGTGTATTAAATATATACGTTGAACAGATTGTAATATAAAACTGAGTATCTTAGTTTCATATAAATTGAAATTTCCGTACTCTGATTATCATTATTGTGTTTGTTAAATTATTTCGTCTGAGTAGATAGGATTTAAGATGTTACCAATCTTTGATAATGATATTAAAACAATTATTATGTGACGACAAGTGTGACGAAAGTAAAAATTCAATTAATTCTATAATTAAGTATCAGACATCATATATATTGAAAGCTATATTGATTCAGTTAATTATGTGTATTTATTCAATAAATTTAAATCATATTAAAATATAAATACACGAATATTTTATTCGTCTAAAGAACAGCAAATTAATCATGTAATTAATGAAATAAATATTTACCATACAAAATCCATACGAACATTTGACGTTAATTTTCAAAATAATTATAATTATTTATAGCAACAAGATATTGTATGATTAAATATATTATTTTACTAGTCCTTTCTGTGACATCAGCGTCAGTTTAATTGGTCATACAGTATTCCCATTTAAATATTGTACCAAGTTGACGGTATATTTTATCAGACATTATTTCAAATTTGCAGTAAAATTTGTGTTATTTCAGTCACGGTGTAGTCATATTAGTAAATTATTAAATTTGCAGGTAAATAAAAGTGGAGCTTGAACATTGCACGAAGTTTAAGCTTAAAAAACACATGTAATATTCTTTTGTCATGTGTCGAATAAAGAGTCGACTATGGAACTGCGAATGGGGACAAATTTAATTACCCCAGAGTATTTCATATTTGCGAATATAATTGTTCGGATCATTAATTGTACCTATTTTTGCTGGTGCCGCTTCAAATTATTGTGTGGAAAGAAAAGCGCTGTATTAAGTCGAAGATCAGTTGGGATTTAAGCTTCGATGCTTTTGAATCGAGAGACCCAAGAGCAGTATGGAAAAGAACAGAGCGAATACATTCTTAATTACCGCTGAAAGCCTTGGAAAGATGGGGGAAGAAAGGAATAGGAATGAAAAAGGGCACGAAACGAAAAGCTAGTGTGAACGAATCAATGCGCAATGCTCGGTGAGTTTGAGCTTTCGAGTCATGCTGAAGTTCAAAAGGTGGGTGCGAAGCATTCACAGCCAACGAAGACGGGGTATTGAGAAAAAATAAGATGGAAGAAGTCAAAGTAAGGATCGTTGAGATTTCGCGATTATGAAAGAACTGTTTTGAGACATTAATGATAGCTATAACGGTTAATTCCTGAAACTAAAGAAGTCGGATGTGAAAATGCAATTACTTAATTCATAAATATGTATTCATTATATGATTCACTTTTTATACAACTAGATTAAAAGCGCGCTTCGCGCGCCATTTTTGAATTTTTAAATATGAATTTCAAATTACACTTCAACTAAAATAAATATAAAATAAATTAAACTTATTTAAATTTGATATTTTTACAGAAATAATACATAACCCGTAATATACACGTCTGACAGATAAATACGATTGTCGTTTAACATTTGTAAATTTTGATATTTATTTTTGAATCTTTCTAATTTTAATGTGACGACCAATCAGAAGCCCTAAAATCGGCAACAATAAAACTATCGATAAAAGCCAAGTGTTGCACACGCTATTTAATAGAGGATTTGGTCTATATTTTGAGATACTTTCTGAATTACATGTAATTTTATTAATGAATTTGATTTGTGGAAGAAAATGGAAACGAAAAAGATGGATGAATATTACACAGAATGAATATTTTTAATTAGAAATCTTATTATAATTTTAAACAAATGAAAATAACTCGTCTTAATATAAGTAGATATAACAAATTTATTATGTTTTCTGTCTTATTATAACAATTTATTAACTTTATTAAATATCGAAACCTGGACTAACAAAAAATTTCATTAGCTAAGATTATTTTGCAAATCAATAAAAACATCAACGGAATGTTGTATAATTAAATTATTATTATTGTTGCCACGATAATTTGAAAATTCATCAAATTTCGCAAAAAAAAAAAAAAAAAAAAAAAGTCTCGCGAAATGAAATTGAATAGAATGTTCACCAAACTGAATCTTATTTAACCATAATCAAACCGAAGCAAGGATCTATTGATCTTTGGCTTTGGAGTCGAAATTTCACATTGGTTCAAATTTGATCGAATTCGTTGGCCATTAAAATTTGATGAAACGAAATTAGATTTGTACAAAGCCACTTTAAATCTGACAGCTTACGTTTCAAGTTAGGCAGCAGCTGAGCGGAATGCAATGTAATGGCATCCAGAGTCTCAGTGAGCAGAAGAAATGAAAATAGAAGGAAGTTGAAAAAGAAGAAGAGCTAAGGGTAAAAAGGCGGTGCTAGTTTGATACCTACTTTATCCGTCGGTGAAACTGTCCTGCTTATCCAGAGCTCATTTTTTCCCAGGACAATCTGCTCGTATCACCATTTAAAAGAATCCAAAGGGTCGCAAATTCAGTGCAATCCCCGTCGCTTGTCTTTTCGCTTTTTTCTATGCTTTTTTTTTGCTTCTGTTTCGCGCTTAAGAAGAAACGTAAAAGCCGACGGGCACACTCACCCGCGCCTTTAATAAATGAAGGAGTTATCCAACAGGAATTCTAATTTCTGCGAAAATCCTTCAGTATTTTGGTACAGTCGTTAGGTATAATTGAGGATAGGAAGAGTTATAAGGGAAGATAACTAATTTGCTATGGATCTTAAATTACGTTAAATTCTTTTTAATTATATCTTTGTTTAGGTGAGTTAATACGCTTTGGCTGTTATGGAAATTCTTCGCTGCCTGGTATTTACGTCGTTATTTACAAAATTGAATTAGGCGGAATTTAAATGAATTGCACTCGAACGCTTTCATTTGTTTTTACGCCTTGATTAATTTTGCCCGGGGCATTTTTATTTTGTCGACGAGGTATTAAATTTAATGCGACAAAAACATTAGCGTAATTTTATGCACGTTAAGCTTGTTGGGCACGTTTGCACAACTTTTATCGTTCAACATGTATACTAAGAAAGCTCAACTAAAACAAATATTGCAATTTTCCGCAAAGTGCTGACATCTATTTGCTTTTTAACTATAGTTGTAGTGCTGTTACATTTTATGGTGGAGAAATAGGCGTTACGTGTTTCATTCTCACATGGAGTTAGCGAAACTAAATTGTTTTACTTTAATCTCAATTTTTATTCAAGTCTAACATTCATATACTTCAACAATAAATACAATAAATTTGGTTTTAACTTTTAAACAAAAAACTCTTCGTGTGATTTCTTTAGTGTATTGATATGATGTTCGATTTTATTTTCATAAAATTGAAAATTTTTGCATTGAACAATTATTAATTTATATATGTATTGTTAATTAATACATATAATAATTTTATAATGTGTTTACAATTTTTGTTCAAAGTTCAGTTTCTAAATGTAATATTTGATCAACCAAAATTTGATTATGTTATGCTGCAAAATAAAATAATAATGTTCTAATTATATATATTTATTGGAATATTCTAATTAGTTTTCTTGTTTCCATTGAAAAATCGTATTACAATATTGATCATGAATTTTGAAAAGAAATATTACACATTTCAGACGATATTTTAATCAGTCTTTGAGATTTAATGATAATTCACAACCATTAATTACAAATTTACATTGCTTTCATTTGACTTCATCTTAAATTGCTTTAAGAGTAGATAATAGCGTCATATATTTTACACTGAGCACTTTGTGATAGGTCTTGTGATTACTAGAACACAAATTTAAGAGACAACGGATTCAGTCTGCTAAGAAATTGTTTGTAGATCAAATTAGAATAATTATCAGTAATTATTTAATATTTTGTATCATCAAACATTATTCAATAAAATTGTATGTACATAATTGGTTCTAATGAAACAAAACAAACAAATTCTTTACAATTAAACTGTAAATAATTGAAATAAAAACAAAATAAATACAAACAAACTTGTTTTCTCTTTTAAAACAAAAGAGAAATCAATCACAGTATTTTGATTGCTATCAACAGTTATATAAAAAAATCCTCGCACAGTTTGCAACAAATGCATTTATAATGTCGAAAGATTTAAGACAGAAAGAAAGAACAAACGGACGTATTGTGGCTTCACTTATTAGGTTGGCAAACTTTTCTCATTTCATGGCGTTCAGGCAAAATTTCGAATGCGCCTCACGATTTGTTTTAACGAATAAAAGGTGAATGCACGTGAATGGATCACGAATTCTCTTATTTTGTTGTGATTCGCTTTAAAAGAGATGTCGCTTGTTCGGTATCAAGTTCGTTGAAAGCGATTCCTTAAAGATATTGATTGTCGCCAGATTGCAGCTATCCCCAAAAAAAGAAAAAAAATAAATGTTGCAAAGAATAAACGTCGCATTTTGAGCTTCCTTTCGACGAGCTGGGGTTGTTGGCGGGAGTGTTGGTGAAATCAATTTCGCAAATGGCACAGGAAGAGTGCAAAGTCCGTTCGCGCGCGTCCTCCCCTTTCTCCCTAGAGTCATTCTTCACCGGAAGCCCATTTACTTTGCCCGCTAACTGATTTTCGTATTCACGCTTTAACAAATTCCGGTTTTGCGACTGATCAAACAGGCTTTGTTCACTGTCAAGTATTTTAAACTCAAATTTCTGGTTTTCTTAAATATGCTAATTGTCAAAATTGATCATTGGAAAATCGTCCATCTTTTAAAATTAAATGGATCCAAAACAGTTGTTCCTTAGAATAGACATCTCAAACTTCCTTGGTTATATATTTAAGTTTCTTTATCGTGAAATATGATTTTATATATAAAAAACCTGGAGTATATATTATTAACAAATGATATTATTAACTAATTTACTAGTTATATAATATTTAAAATTACATTATTTACAGAAGTCATCGATGATTAATTTTAACTAAATAAAATACCAACACTTTTTTCTTCTCTTGAAATTCTATTTTATTAATGTTGAATTTGCCATTGCGTATTTTATCTAAAAATACTTGGCGCAGATCAGTCAACTACCATTAATTTTATATAAATCGATGGGTCGACTAGTCATTATAAAATATTTACGTCATAAACAGAGTTTTTAACAACTATTTTATTACTTTTGCGTGAAAGAACTCATACATCGTTGAAAAGACGTTTACTTCAATACATGATGATTGTGTCGTCAAACATTCTGATGATTGTAGATTTTTGAAATCATAATCTGCGGAATATCGATCTCAAACACTGAATTCTCAAGCAATCCAACCGATATTACGATAGTATTGCGTAAGAGCGGTATAGCACGACGACAGTTTGCTTGAATGCCTGCGATAAATGCCGCTGTGATGTATGGAAACGAATATTCACAATGCGCCAGATTTCCAATTTTTTGTCGATTTCGATTTCCTTCGCCATTGACTTTCTTTTGGCATCGATTAAAGATTTCCAATTCAAATTTCCACCAATCACTCTACTATATTTTAATGCATAAACCTTTTTTTATATGTATATCAATGGATCAAATTATAAGGGTAATGTTATTAATATACAGTTTCCAATCTACATACATACTTTTAATTTTATTGGATTTGACATTCAACATTATGACATTTCATAGTGTCCTTTTTATTATAAATATAACATTAGTTGTTTTAATCGAGATATATTTTGTTTGCAAATACTATTGGACACTGTATAAATAAAGAGATTCTAAAGATCAACAAAGATAAAGTAAATTGTTTGCTTGATTGTATTACTCAAGAGATTTTCTTTTACTTCTGGTTAATCGTTTAATATAACTTGTTTTAAAACGACGGTAAATTTACATAATATTATTTAAATTCGAACAATAATGTTTTTAATGATTTATATAACTTGATATTTGCATTTCATTTTCTTTGTTCTAATTAATGTTTTACATTCATCCATTCTTAAATATTTTATAATACAAAATGGATATAAATTCCTTTGTACACATTTCATAAAAGAAATGCACTTATAATTTGCAAATAAATACTCTAATAATGTTAAATTAATGATTCTGTAATTTAAAGTAATCTTGCGTTCGAAGAAGCAGAATATTTACTGAGTGTAATAGTCTTTTCATTAAAGTCGAAAACTTGGAATTTTGTTGAATTAAAATACGACAACATTGCAACTTGATTCACTTTTGCAAAAGAAAAAAAAAGAATCGCGTCTTACGCAGCTCAATTACATAATAGTAATAATCATAATAATTCGCCGGTGACATATTTTAAGAACGAATAGAAATGGCGAGAGAAGCCCTTGGAGAGTTCCGTAGAGAAGAAATCCAGTTTAATTAACATTTCGTTTTATGCGGTGTCGCGATCTGAGTGGTTTGCTCAACAACAGTTTAAAGGAAAATGCATTCAACTTTTTATTTTCTTGTTCACATCTTGAAGAATACTGTCATTTATTATATTCAGAACGAAATATCGTTTGTATTAATTTACATCTGTACATAGTGCAGAATGAGCTTTGCATTTCAATGATAAATACAACTCCCTTCATCGTTCTCAGCAAGAAAATCTCAACTTTTCCTCGCTCGTAATTACTCGGTCAGACATTGGACAAGTGAGTTCGATAATAATTTTCAAACTATTTTAAGTTTCATAATTTTTCCATATTTTGTTTAATTACACTCTTCTTCTCGTTTCTCTGTTTTGATATCGTTTACTTGCAATTTCAGAATATTCCACGAAGACTTATTTTTTTGCAAATAAAATTTACATAAAATCAATAGTTTCTTATCAGCTATAGTACGTACTTTATAAATAGTTCGATTTACAATACAATTTATAATACAAAAAAATGATGAGTTGAAATAAAAAAACATTTTCATTATTGCTTTAATATTCACAAATCCATTTTTACAATATGACATGCAAAGTTAACTTCCGCTGAAAAAAAGCATCAACAAAACAAACTCATTATAATTTTTCAATAATTTATCAGAGAAAAAGTGCATGCAATTCTTGTTTTTTCTCTGCTCTTCGTTGTTTATTTAGCTTGCGATTGTTTGTTATGACGAATAATAAAATCATTTACGTAAAGTTGTACAGTAAACATACTTTTATATACAGAACTTATTTCAATCAAATAATGGACGATAAAAAGTCGAAAAGTCCGAAGTCGATACATGATTGTAACTGCGAACAATTTAATGCATTCATGTATTAAAAAAAAATGGAAAAAATGCCAGCAATATTATTGAAAGGAATGCGCTAATAAAATCTTGCGTTTCGATCAAACACTTTTACGAGCGGATAAAAAAGAAATATTAGTTTTGCGAAGATCGCCGCCTTCAGGCGCAACTTTTACGATTATTTTAAAACAAATAATGAGCAACGTCGACATAATGCCTTTACACTTGCAAAAGCTTTGAAGTGCAGCGGAACATAATTGTGTTTGCGTAATGTTCTTTTTTTTTATATTTATATAAGTATGTGTGTCTATGTGTGATTGAAGATAATTTAAGTTTGTGAAACTTTTAAGATTCCCGAGGTGTCTATGAGACCGTTTTCAAAAACAGTAATCGGCGTAATCCTCTTTCACAAATTGCTTAAGGATAATTACTTACTTTGAAACTACGACCAATGAAACTTGTTACTTTGCGCTGCTTCGATGATTCGCGATAGATGCGATGAAAGAACGGCAATTTTCTTGTACCTAGTAACTCTCAACTGGAAAAGATGACAGTCACTTAAGTATGATATTATGTAATGTCTCTATAATTCAGATATCCTTTTAAATAAGGTTCCGGTCCAGTAATAAGATTATAAAAGTGGTTTTAACGAAGATTTTTACCTTCTTCAAATAACTGTGCAGTTTGAAAAATGACGATAAATTATAAATATATAATTTAATATCAAATATTTTTTGCCATAGAAATTCTAAAATAATATTCAAATACACACTTTACAGGAAATTTTTTTCTAAATGCTTAATTAAATTCCAAGAATTTATTAGTAAATAAAAAAAGAATAAAGGGTCCTTAGAGATTTTAATTTCCTCTTTCGCTGGAAAAAAATATATTTCTATTTTTATCTGTAAGATTAGTTTTGTAAGATGTGTTATTTATTTTGTTGCTTAATTATTTTGTATCTAAATTCATGCAATATATTTATACTACGTTTACGAAACATTTGTCTGTGTGTTAGGGGAGTTTAAACGTACGTTTTGCCCGGATAAAAATGAAAAGCAATATTATGAAATTATATTTTTGCGCGCAGTCGGTCAATTTTGTTTATTTGTCGTTCTATGGGCCGTAATTTAGTTAGTTGAAAATCGAGTGAGGCGTACTTGATCGTCAAAGAAAGGAAGAAAAATGAACGAGTTAATTAAAAGTTATCCGGCCGAAAACAGGAAGACGCGAGGAAACAGGTCAATGGTGGAATGGATGGACGGAAGTAGAATTTACCGGCATATTTCGAATTACGGCTTGTACGGGCGTTCCGTGTACCAACGTTGTTTCCGTTGCCTCGTGTTTCATCTTCCGACCCCGCAGCCGCCTGCTTTATCCCAACTAAATCCCTTCCTTCTCGCAAACTCTAAGCTACGTCCTTTTCAGAGCCATCTCCTGGAAAATTTAAGATCGCACGTGCATTAAGCGAATTCAAAACTCGCCATCGTTTAGGGCTAGAAAGTACAAAGAAAAATAAAAGAAAAAAGTTATCTCAACATGACAACAGACGAGACGAGATCATCAGGGAAATCCAAAATGTAAACAATATTGAGGAGAAAGGAGCTAAAACTTGAGGGATCCATAAAATATACCAAGGCTGCAAAGGCTACAGGACACAAGCTAAAGGGGTTGGTTAATAAAAGAGAGGAGATGAAGTTGGAAATGTGATGAGTCCGTGGGGTCTCGAGAACTGGGGATAATGAACAAGAAAAATGTGCTTGGTGATTAAGTGACGACGGAGCGGAGAATTTTGCGCGCCAAGGAAAAAGTGTTAAACACTTATTGATTGTTGCGGCAGTAATTCGTTAGAGAGAGGAACATTTTTTTACGACAAAGTATATAGAGATAAGAAATGATGTACGTGATTCTAAAGACAACAAGCAATTTATTGCCTGAAGAAAATTGAACCATTTGAATGTTGATAAAAATTGTGCTTTTGAAAAGTACACGGTGGAATTGAATTTTATTAAATTATGAGACGCTGTGAATACATTTTGTGATGAAAAATATTACTTTTCCTTTCGTACATAGTAATGAAAATAAAAAAAAGCATGCGGAACTAACAAATATTTTATACCCAAAGTATACAAATCTTGTTGTTGTAAATATGTAAGAAACACATTTTCTCAACAAATGTAAATTTGAAATAATTAAGTATAAGGAACATAACACAATAATTTATGTTGTGTACATTTTTTCACAAGAAAATTTTTTTATTGTAAAAAAAGTTATTATTCAGTTATTATTTTCAATGAATAAAAAATTTAAATCAATTTTTAAAGGCATTTCGACGTTTATAATATTTTTAATAATTCAACAATAATGGAAAAATTAGTCTGGATATAGTCTGGCAAAGTGTATCCAGACTACATCCATACTACATCCAGACTGCTTTTTCCACTAGGGAATTCGAATCTACATTAAATTAATACCAAAATTCTTGAAATTCGAAACAACGTTTTATTAAAAGTAACACTTCCTCTTGCTAAAAATGTTTTTTATTTTTACTTTATTTTATAAAATTACATATCAATAACATAAAATATTGTTTTACATTTAATCGCGTATAATTTATTAAAAATTGGAATAAAATTAATATTTCGATTTATGGATTTTCGACTAGTTTTGTCACAAATCAATGCATTAGCATAAACGTATTAATTTGTACGCACAACATGTAAATGAACATAAAGTGATCTCGCTAAAGCCATACCTGGTTTAGAACATTGATAAGAGATCGTCCAAGAGATTGGAAAACACTCGATGTTCTCATATTCCTGTTGCGATACGCAGGTACAATCGTGCCATATCCGCGGTTTGTTCGTGTAAATTCCTCACTCGCACAATAGTACGGTCATACATATGTATATACGTTCAAAAATGGTTTGCGACGAAAGGAGGAACGCATTAGCCAAATTCCCGTGATATGGTTATCGAAATGATCTGCCGCAAATGAAGCAAATGTGAATATTTCACTTGTATAACAACAACTAATCTATTTAACGTGCAAAAATTGTTCATTTTCTTTGTGGACAAAAATGCATTTTTTCTTTTCTTTACATAACTGCTTAGTGAAAAACAAAAGTTCAGGTAGCCACGGTTTAAACGCGCAAGATTGAAATATTAAGATTTCTTTTAGTCTGGGGCAGCTGAAAACGCGTGAATTTTTTTACGGCTAACAATGGTGCGCCGTAGCCTGCAGTTAAGAGTGAATTTCTGAATCTTCAGTTCATCGCCATTTTACATTATATACGATTCGGCTTTACTCTTTTGTCTACGGCGTTTTGCACCTTCTGTTCTATTCATTACGGGCGTCCCGAGATTACAGTCATTTTAAACGGTGAACTTCGCGACTGTTTTTTTCCCCACTTCTTTTATCATAGTCTCTATGGAAATTTTGGTTTTTCACGAAGAAAATTAATTACCGTGAAAGTAAGTCCGGATAATTGTCAGGATGAAGATTCGAATGTATTAAATTTGCAATATATCACAGATTTTTAAGAAAACAAAAGTTTCATGAATCCATACATGAATTCGATATGAACAAACATACAGAGAATTAATAGAAAATGATATTTAATTTTTCAATTATGTCTGCTGTAACGTATATTACGTAAATTAAATATTTAATTTACTTGAATTATATATTATGAATTGTATTATCAAATTGCAAGACTGCATCTGATATTTCAATTAAATTAGTCATATCGAAAGTTTGTAATCAAATAATGATATGCATACACAGAAAGGTTTAATTGAAATAAATAATATTATAATTGAAATAACTGAAGTTTCATTATTTTAAACTTATTCATTTTGAAAATTGTTTTAGTTGTTTTAACTAAACCATTCTCTAAATGTATAAACTGAATAAATTATATGATTTTTTCACTACTTGCTACGATAAACATGAAATATATTAGTTTATAATTGAACGATTTTATGTAAATTCAAATTCACTCAGCGATTTAAAAAAATGTTAAATCATTCTTTTATTTCAGAGTTTTCAATAAAAATAGATATCTTGATTTATGACATAGATTACAATACAATATTATGTTATCATGCAAAATTTATCTTAGGATAGTATACTAGGATATTGATAATATCTCAAAAAATGCAAAGTGAAAGAGAATGCAAACTTGATAAGCAAAAATTCTGTTATAAGTCTATAAGCATGAACCAAAGTAAATTGTATAATATATATCTTCTTCATAGATTCGTTGGATTATTCTTTTTAACTAAACAAAAAAAGACAATTTCACACAAATCATTTTTCTAAATCAATCAACTTTTATCACACATTTTTCATCACTTTTTAACACACATTTCTATTAGATTTCTGTAAATCAATGTTATGTAACTGGCTAACTACATAAAAAACACTGTTACTGTATTTCTAACTTTTTAATCTGTAAAATTATTGTATATCTCCTATATTTTTATGCAAATAACTAAATCTATATAAATATATAAAAAAATGTTTTTACAAGTTACAGCTTAAAATTGTGACCTTTTTCGTTTCGTCTTTCTTTAGATTTATCGGGAAAGAAAAAGGATCGAAATACCTAGCTACCATTTACTCTAATTAAGAAACACTAATTTCGAAAACTAACGCTGGACTCAGCGTTATCTCTAATCGGTTAATTACTGATTCGAAATAAAAAAAAAAAAACATTTTTGTCGAACTTAAGTCGTTAATTCGATTTATATGCTTGGAATAAAATATCTCACCGTTGTTCAGCGAACGCGAGTTATGTGGTCTACGAACGATGTGCCACGCTGGGTCATTAGTGGCATGTCTGACCATTTTGCTTTAATTTATGTTCAGTGCGGACATGACAAGTCCATAACTATTTTATCTTAATTAACTTACGGCGCGAAATATTGACGATATTTTCTATTGCGTAAAGGAAGACAAAAAAGGGAGAAAGCTTTGACTTGTATGAGTCATGTTAGACGAGCGACGTAGCGCGGTGGATCAAACGTGACATGGCTGATCAGGTTGGCGTTGATTTATAACTCGACAGTCATGTTGTGCCATGCTGGGTCTCGAGTCATGTTCTGCAAGCAATTTTCCGTAATAGATCGGTTATAGCATGTCTGACAACCACGATGAGATATCCGTAACGAGATCCAGCATGTTGCATTTTTGATACTGATATTTCATATTTTTAATCGTTAATAAGGGTAGGCAGGTCGTACCAAATTGATTTATAATCTTATCGTAAAATCAGCTGGCATAAAAGCTCGTGGCAATTTATTGGCTTTGAAGGTATTGTTAAAGAAGATCTATCACGATTTTGATAGATTATGAAATTGTTGTGAAATCGATAGTATTTTTGGTATAATTTTATGATATGTAAGAATGAATATCAAGATGAAATTTCCGTTAAATATAGAAAATTGCCGAATATGTTGAAAATTGTATCAGCAAAGACTTTTCGGAAAATAGTGTAAAATAAACTTTAAAAGTTTGGAAAAAATAAATCGAACTAGTACCGTTGAATTTGGTAAATGGTGTAGTAAAAACATATTCTAGTTTATGCAAGCTATTTGTTTAGAAGAATTATTTTTTCCTTTCAATTAACGTGTTGTAGATTGTGTTTGTTTTCATTTCAAATAAAACTCTTTGTTTGATGAAAGCAAATAATTTCGAATTCAAAAGAATATATGAAAATAATTCGGAGAACAAAAAATATATATAGAAACATGAATTTATATCTTCATCGAATTTATTGGATATCGTTGGTAGTGATTATCCAATATATGGAACTTTATAAAGTTTGAATAATTTTGTGAAAGATTTCTTTGCATCTTAGATTTATTAATGGTAGCGTCAATCTTCATTATAGCTGACATCATTACAACTTCAATTTTGCAGCTGCAAAAAGTTAATAACTAAAACTTTTTGTGTTCAGAAATTTTCAGTTAACTAAATTTCCAGCTGAGTTTGTCTAATAAACTCAAGTTGTAATATTATTCGTTACTCGAATAAAAGTTTGGTCAATTTTGTAACGAGTGGCGAGTAACTCCCTCTTCCTCCGCCTTTTCCTCCCTCTAAAAGTTTAACATGCTAACGTTCAGCGATTGCATCTCCCTGTTATTCGTCTCTAGAGAGCTAATATGAGAGATGCATATGTATCTCGTACAACGACATATAATGCTATGAGATATTCGATAAGAGCTGCATGCAAGTACTTATTTTTCCCAAGATCGTAGGTGTTTAGTTTAAATCCCGTCAAGATTAGACTTGGTTTCTTCGATAAGCATATATTCGACTACATCTACAATGTTTCAAATTTAATTTATCCGTAAGATTACTCCATTCACTTTGGCTTAAATCAAAATTTAAAACAAAGTAGATTTTTCAATTCACTTTCGTATAGATCACTTTTTGTTTTACATTTTGCAGATTATTAATATTTATATATGAAAATGTTCAAATGTAATATAACAAAATTCAACTAAATGTAAAAAATTACATACAAAAGTACAAAATATTAATGTTTTTGTAATTCATCTGTGGTAAAAAAGATAAAAGGGCATAACTGTGTGCGGATTCTCTATACATGTCCTTTTTTCTCTCTGTCACAGATATAATTGAATAAATTCGAATAAATCTGATTCGTATGAAATATGTAATTTTAATTAAGTACTTAACTATAGCTTATTGATTTTCACATAATTAAATTTTACTACTTTTATTTTGTTCAGTCAGTTGTGTTGAACCTGTTATACCTCAACGTCTAATAATAGCAATACACAAGAGATTAAAGCAAGGCTTGCTTAAAATAAACAATATTAAAATTAATTATGTCTCAAAAAGCTGCTATTTATAGTGTTTGTAAATATTTTTCAGCATTCATTAATATTCTACAAAATATATATGTAAATATTTATTTGAATTATTCTAAGAATAACAATATCATATACATTTCATTAATTTATAAAATAACTTCAGTTATTAAACAATTTTATTTTATCCTCTTATATATACATACAATGCTTGCTATATTAAATTGTTCAGCGAAATTGCTATTTATATTTTTCATTTATTATAAGATCAATCTTCAATCTCAATTAAATCATCTAGCAATGTAATTTAATAAATATATCAAGCTAATGACCTCGAAAAGCCACACATTTCCGTCATATGATATAAAATTATTTTCAAGTACCTTATCCATTACATGAAATTAAATTCATTGGACATTTTCTTCATTATATTTTTATCTTATAAGTACACTTTTTTGTGTCAAAACCTTAGCCATTAAGTATATTGATTTAATTGTCCTGAAACTAACTCGTTACGCACACATATACCACGATAGTTTGCCTAATGGACCAGCCATTAAAAGCTTTTGTAAACGCTGTTACCTATAAAAAACAAAGTCTACGTTGTAAGTTATAAAAATACTCCTTCAACATAATATAATACAAGTATAAGACATAATTTAAAAGTTCTTGAGCAACTGGATATTTCGTGATTGTAACCTCTCATGACCCACTTATCTTTTACGAATCCATTTTCATCTTTCGTAAGAAATAAATCCGTCGAATTCACAGTAAATACAGCTTCCGGGTAAAGAAGATAATGGCCTTCTGTTTTATTCAGGGGAACACATTGTTAAATTTAAATTCTCGTATCCGCGTAACTTGACAAATAGCACTTCAGTTGGAGTACATTATTACGTACGTGCGGTTCGTGCGCACGCACCCTGCTATCGATCGTCGTCATTCATACAGTGTACGTTCATATTTTTCTTCCGCCTATCAATCGTAACTGTTTGATCTCGCGAATTCGATTCTTCCGCATAGTCACCAAGGCCGAACCGAAGAAAGGGATAGGTATGCAAAAAGAAGAACAGAGACAGAGAGACTCCGAAAGAGTCTTTCGAAAGCTATTCAAAACAGTGTTTTAACGTTCGAGCGGGACAAGCCCCGCGGGAGTTTACTAAACTTTTCTTCTCGTTCGATTGCTGACCATTTTCTTGTTATGTCTTTATGCATTGTCCGGCTTTCACGCGCCACCCTGCCCGCAACTTATAACTTTATGATTGACTTTAATGGCATTCAGACTAAAGTTTTTTGGCGGAGAAAAAGGAGGATTCAGTTTCCTTTAAATGAAATAAATAAGAAGAAAAGCACTTTGTGGATTATCGAACTGAAAAGTTGATATTGAGAGAGCGTCATCTTTTTAGATCGCAGTATAAAAGTGCCAATACTTTTATCGAGAATACGTTTTAATGTAGATAATAAAAAAAAAGGTTATACTAAATTGCATTTAAACATTATGCATTTAGTTTTTAAATGAGAACAGGTGTTTGAAGTCGACTCTTCAATTTTATTGCTTTATATAATCCATTGTTATTCTTTATTTAACAATCTTTATGGAGATGTGCTGATTATCCTACTAAATATTTTTTACATTATTTAATAAATATATTAAAATTCTTATATCAATTCTTAGAAATATTTCACAAAACTGATTCATTCTTATACTTATTTATATGAAACATATATTTATATCGACAAGAACACTATTTTGTATATCTTTGTTTAAGAATTATACTTTAGTCAACAAGAGCCATTTCAATTAACACAATTTCATTGACCAACCACAATTTATTTGTTATGACAAAACTCATTTTATTAATGTGTAATAGTATAATATTAAATAAAATAGTGGAAACTTATGAAATTTTACATTGCAATTGTTAATTTTCATGATCTTAATGAAAATACATTCGAAAGAAGATAAAGTAATCTTATCATCTACAACAATTTTAATCCTCAGCTTTACGAAACTTCAAAATAATTGAACGGATAACAATCTCAAGAAATGTATTCTTTCTAAATTGCTTTAAAAGAAAAAAAGTGTTATTAGCAGTTTCCGCGATAACTCATTTGAATGCATCAAATGTATGATAAAAGAAGAACTCATGAATTTGTATGTGTATATCGGTATTAATACATTTGCACGTATAATATGTCAAATTTAAAGAAGAAGATAGATGATTTCGTGTTTCTTGTATCGCGACATATACGAAATCTAAATATTTTTGCAATATTATTTCATGCACACAAACTTCAACATTTCAACACATGAATCGATTAAATGATATAGGATTAAAATGAACATTTGATGATAGATAACAGCTCAACAGCCAACATTATTTTATACCATTGATCGAGGTGTACTCGGTGCATGGTTGCATGCAGCTCTGTAAGTGCTCTTAACTTGCATTTTAAACTCACAAGTATATTGCGAAGCAACGCTATTATTTCACTCTGCTTCCATTTTTTTATATTAACTTTTGTCTTTAAATGTTTTGAACATTCAAGTCCATGAGTTGTTAAAAAGCATATGAGAAGTTCTACCAAAAATTTTCTTTTAACTGTTCACTAATTTTACTTTTTTTCAATTTTATGTAAGGTAATCCTCAACTTCTATTAAAATTTTATTTTAAGAGGTCTAAATTATTTGAAAAACGAAATACGCCTGAGATAAAAATGAGGAACATGATTAAATTATCCGATTATATTCATATTATATAAACTATAAATTAAAAAAATTCATTTTTCTCATTAAAAACACATTTTTTGTCGAATTGGTCATACATACTTTCCATAAAACATTTACACGTCTTTTTTGAAAATACTATCCTAAATTTATCATGAAGAAATCAGAAGGAAGGAAAAACACATCTTTTAAACTTTATCATTTTCATGTTTATATACTTGGTTTTAGAGAAAAATTTGATCACTTAGATAAATAGGTTTAAAAGCGTGTCATTGTGAAGACTCAACTGTTTGCTGAATCCAAAAGTAGCTGTCTTTTGGTGTATTAACGGAATATTACAGACGAGTGCATTTCAAGATGTAAAATTCTTATCGCGAGAAGTGGCTAAGATATATTTTCCTGTTTTGTTAACGAAATATTCAAGATTTTTCATGAAACGAAAGGACTTTATTCGTATATATGTACACACCAACAGATGCGCACAGCTTTATTTTGCATACATTGTGGCTTTGGATTCATAGTAGATTGCAAAACTTTTACATGCAAAAGTAAACTGTCATGATAGAAAGGTTAGCCACTGAAAGCTGAAATGAAATAAAAGTTGATGTTTTCATGCCACTTTTATTCAATATTAAACAGGCGAGCATATGATATAAAAGTGACTGAAGGTAATCGTTGTCGGAAAGCGGTGGCTATTTATTCGCTACATCTTGGCACGAATTTCATTGTCCATCAGAAGACTCTGTACAGTACTTCTTCTTCTTTTTTTTTTTTTTTTTTTTTTTTTTTTT
>JABFPJ010000319.1:0-46475 GCA_022817425.1 Gryon sp. ZL-2020 | reverse complement strand
CACCCCACCTCTCCGCACAGTAAGCACTACCACTTTTTAGAGAAAAATTCTGCTGCTGGCTGATATAAAACAAAATAAAAAATAAGAACAAAAAATTATATATATATAAAAAGCAAGACGTTCTATGACAGTCCGTCTTATATTCTGTTTCTATCTCTGTCTGTCTTCTAGCTCTTTGTCTATGAATATGTATTATACATATACAAACAAAATTGTATGCTCCTCTGTCCTTCTGCTCTCAACGTCACATGTCCAATCATTTCGGACACTGACGAACGCGAATGATCGTTGTTTCTCATCGATTCGCTGATGCTTATTTTATGAGGTCGCGATCGTTTACACTTCCTTATCAACATTTCGGCTTCTTCTCTGTCATCTTTCATCTTCTGTTTGATGTAACTTTATTTGTAATAACATTATTACAATATTTTAATTATAGTTATTTGTCATAACATTTTGTATCATATCAGTTTTTTATTATATTACAAATTAAATAATGACAAACGAATGTAACAAGCAAATGTTAATATTTGATTATCATGAATATACATAAAAAGGAAGGAAAAATGTTATGAATTGTTAAGTACTAATTAATAATTATAATTGCCATAATTATTTACTGTTTTAGCGTTTGGTCGAGAAAAAATAAAAGTCAAATTACAAATCTAAATAATCAATCATAAATTACTGAATATAAACATACAAAAGTGATCTCACACAAACTTTGAAATAAAATAATCACATTAATCAAACTGTTGCGACGACGGTCAAATAAAACTGATGGTAAATATGCACACGTGAGAACGCGGCCAAAATATAACAAGGAAGTGTAAACATCGACGTGAAATGACGATCGAAAAATGTGTTTATCGAATCAAAGGTAAATGAGTTTACAAAACTATCGTCTTGGGAGAGTAAAAAAGTTAAAATGTAGAAATAAAAATATATTTAAAAAAAAGAAAGGAAAAATGAAATTTGGAAACAATAAGACGAAAAAAAAGATCAAGTGGGGAAGAAATAAAGAGCGATAATTAAGACCTCGAGCGTCGTCGAACTTAAGAGACAACGAATTATTCACGTTTTTTTGATGACAGCAGGAAGCCGCTTTTCGCACATTCCAGTCAATCCAATAAACTTGGTTCCCGCATCACGCCTGCCTAAGACTCTTACTCAAATGTCTGTAGTACCCTGGCTTGAATAATTCCTAGTTATCCTAGTCAGGGGCGTACAAGAAGTTCTTGGGTTGTTGGTAGCGATTAAAGTTTAACTACATTTTCCATTGTTTCCCTTCTAACATCAATCGACTTCTATTTCATTTTGTAATGTGTTTTGTGATTTCAACATTTGCTTTATTTATCGTAATATTTTGAAGTTCCAAATTCTAATTAATGTTAGTTGTCAAAGTGACTACAAATCTTATCTGAAATAAACATATTTTAAAATTTAAAAGAAAAGAAAATAGAACTGCGAAAAGATCCAAAAGCTTAAATACGCCTCTGATACTTTTCCTAATAAGTTACCAAAGCAAGCAGCAAACAACCAATCGCTGTAACATAACAGTTGAACTTAATGAGATAGATATAGTAAACCAGCTCCACCCTTGCTCGATCCTGCAGAACTCCAGCCATACGACGTTTGGTCATTACTGCAGGATCTTTAATTCTATATGTTGTTGTCTTCCTTGAAAGTTTCGCATGACATTTGTTTTTGAACCATGAATTGACAAAGTTGTCTCCTAAAACCAATGTATAATTTTTGAGCCCAACAGTCCTAACAGTCTTTGCTTAGATCACGCTTTCTTAGCGCCGTTCGTACAGTTGCATGCTAATACAAAATGAAACTGTTCGTCCGTATGACAGGCAGAATGAATGTCGAAATTTAGCATTTTTTATGACTTTCTTTTTTCCAAACTTTCGTTGATAAAAGTTTTTTATAAAAAAAAAACTTTTTTTCTTCTTTGACTTTTGCGATTGTTTTTTTTCGGTTTCTCGTTTCTTTTTATTTCCAAATTTTTGTAATTTTCTTCAACAAAACGAAAGTTTTTTAAGTAAAAATTCTTTCAAAGAAAATTGAGGGACTTTTGAAAAATGTGTTTCATCGAAGTATTTTTTTGATTTTGATTTTCTTATTCAACAACTTTTGGTTTTTTTGACTGACTTTTTGAAGGATGAATGTAAGAATGAATGCAACCAATTTTGTAGTGTATATTTTGCATGCGTTGAGATTTGAATTCAGTGCCACGGGGTTTTTGGCCGAAAAACGTCATCTGCTTAATCTTCAGGTATAATGAGGTTTGCCATCTTTAATTATTAGCCATGTCTTTTTTCTAAATGTACAAATATACGACTAACATCATTCCAACACATAAGACATTTTTTATAATTATCTGCACTTTTTGTATATATTTTTTCTAACTTTTTCAATTTGTCTACATTTTTATCATATTACTTCTTTATAATTCTCTCTATCTATCTGTTTCTATCTGTCAAGTGTTTGAAACAAGTATTTCATAATTGACCTATTAGGAAGGTTTTTTCTTTAAATTTTTTATCTCTTAGCATGGAACTTACACTTAAACACTTACACAATTAACTATCAACAATTTTATCAACATAACAACAATTTTCACCAAACAAAGATTAGTCGAGTTGAAATACTGGGCAAACTAGTTGAAAAACGGTAATCCAAGGTCAATTATAAATCTTGTTATAAATGTAATCAATCAAATAAATCATTTATCAATTAAATTCACTATTAACTCTTAGAGAATTTTGATTGATTACTAAAACACTTTTCTTAAAAAATTTTTATCTTCCATTTTTTACATATTTTTATCTCTCTTGCTCGTGACTCTACCATTACCATGGATTTGGCCAAAATTGGTAACTTTAACCAAAAAAACCGGTAAGGTTTCTAGTACGGTTTTCTTGAATTTTTTTCCATTTTCTACTTTATTATTAATATATATTTGTCTTAGTGTTTTTATACTCGTATGTTATATATTTCTCTTTTTATATATCTCTTTTTACAATTTTTAATATTTCTCTTTTTATATCTTTCTATTCTATCTTCTTTCTAACTCTACTTTCCAATTTTTAACTCTTTTTATATGTACTTTTTACTATAATATACAATTTTGATAACTTATTATCATACACACATACACCATCAGATACTCGTTGTCTATTTGATCCCATCTTATAAAACACCCTAAAACTCACTTTACCTATCACCTTTCATATACACAGTAATCAATTTTCAGGATCTTATTCAATATTTTTATAAAAATTTCTTTTGAATAAACATAAGTATCTTTGTCTAATTGTGATTTTCTTTTTCGTTCGGATCTATAGGGGTGTTCCATCAAAAAGTCCAACACTTACGCACAGTCCTACGATGTATGGCGATGCTCTGAACGCAAATCTCCAGGTAACTATCTAAATAGTTTTTTTCATTTATTAATTAAAATTGATTATTAAACATTTAATTACTTATAACAATTATTAATGTATGTAACATTCAATTAACATATTAATTTATTCCATTTATGTATGTCAATTGTTAAAATACTATCATGACATAGAGTATGATCTCCAAAATTCATTCATTCAAATTGAATTGACGCAAAACAATTTGGCTAATTCATTGGAAATTGAATACATATATGTGTATATCCGAACCATCATCAAACTTTGACGACGAGTAATGAAACGCGGCCTAGACATGCTTTTCACATAATTTGAATTACATTCATTATATCATTAATTCATTATTAGCAATTATTAATCGAATTTATGAAAACTGAGTGGTAACTAATTATCTAATGCAATTTGAGTATTTCCAGGCTGCGCTCGGGGAGTCTAATATGGGATTCTTGAATAATTCGATGTGTACATCGACCGCGACAAGTCCCGACAAAGAGCACGCCTTACCACATAGTGATTTAATGTAAGTTTCAGTTTTTATTCGCAGTTCAATTCTTTAATAAATATATGAAATCACAGTACACCTAATAACAATAAATATTGTCTCTTATAATTTTTTGTTTTAATTGCTTATTCAACAAATTTCATTTCAACATTGTAAATGATTTATACATTATCATTTACTTTAATTAATTGTATCATTGCAATGTTATAATGAAACAGATATTAAAACGGCTTATGTACACAATCAAAAAGGAACAATCTGAAATATTTATCATTTGTGACATTCCATGTAAAATGTTCATATGATGAGATTCGATTAATTTAAATTGTTCGTTTGCAAATGGATAATCAATCGCGTTATTTATACATTTATTTTATAATTGTGTCTTTTTACTAGGAACAATTTATATAAAAACAATATTTGATTTCTTTTATTCTTTTTTAACAACAAAATTAATTATTTTTACTAATATGATTAAAATGGAAAAAGGCATTAAAAAATTATAAGAGAGCATTAGACGATAAAAATGATTGTTAATCTTCAGGTCACCGCTGGATGAACCGGCTGTGCACATAAAACAAGAAGGTCAAAGTCCCGAGGGTGGCAAACTTTCGCGACTAATAAAGCGCGAGCTAGAAGGTCCGATCGAGCAGGATCCGGAGGAAGACCCAGCGGACGAGCGAGATTACCCGGAGAGTCACGGACACGACTCGGTGCAGGACGAGGATATGGCCGAGGATTTGTCGATGGCGCCGGATATAATGACGCCCGAGGATCACATCGAGGCGTAGTATCATCAGCCAAAGATCACAGTCTAGAAAAACACCGACACACTCAAATACACACATAGATAATAAACACATACAAAAATACAGACAAACATAGGATAGTTAACATTCATAACAGAATATAAAAATTACACACATGAAGTTTACATGTTTGATGTCATCAACACCGATCCAAAGCATTGATCGACCCTCGTCATATCCAAAAGGAAAAACATAAGAAGTAATTCCAGAGAGCAAATCACGAAGACATAAGTTAAAGAAAAATTTAAACCAAGTGAGATGTCGAAAGGAAGAGAGAAAGATAGAGTGTAAAAGAGAATGAAAGATAGCGAAAAAGAGAAGAAGTGAAGATCTTGCAATTCAATTGCCGATCAAATCCATATCTTTATCCCAAGCAATTAACGAGAACAACGATGTATAATGCGTTTTTAGGAGCCTCTAGTCTCGTGTATATTGCGTAGTGTATAGAGCGTCGCGAGGCTTTTTACAGCGAAAAAGAACGAAGGACTTTCGTTCATCTAATCATTAATCTCGAGCGTGAACTCACACACACACAAAGGTAATTATAATTACACATAAATAAACATATACAAAAAGTATAAGAGAAAATGGAATCGTTAAATTTGATTATGACAGTTGAAATTTTTTATTGGAAGAGAGAAAAAGGAAGAAATAATTTATTAAAGTGAAAAATAACTGCGAACATTTATATTAAAATGACATGACGAATGTTAAATAATGAAAGGGGATTAATTTAACAATGAACATTGTTAAATCAACTGTGACATAGTTGGATTTCAAAATTGCATTTTCTCTCGCTGAATAATGGCATTTCGAAAGTTGCTATACTTTATGACAATTAAAAGATCCAAACTCCTTTCCATCGGATAATCGTTTTACTTTTCTGTTTCTCTTGCAGTCTTTTGTTATTATAACAAATTGTTGTTTTTACAGTATTAAGAGAGTCGGTGTTATTTCCAAAATGCAAAATTTGCAGTATGAATTTTTGGACGATTAATATGTTCAATTATTTCAAATGTATCTCAATTTAAGTTTCGTTTGAATTGTGATTAAATTTTATTTTGTAAAATAGTGTAATATAATTATTATCAATCAAAAGTATAATGAATTAAACAAGGTTTCTGTTGGTTTGATATTAACCATAATAAAAATTGTTTAATAAAAATCTTGAGTATTACATGAATATAATTAAATCAAACTGCATTCTACTTTTTTCTTGTTTTCCTTTTTTTTATTATTATTTAATTCATTTATTTAACTATGTAATTAAGCTTACCGACTCTGGCTATAGTTAAAATTCTCAATCAATAAAATTTTTCATTGGCGATATTTAAAATAAAATTTCTTTTTTGATATTTATTACAAAATTAAATATTCTTTTGGTTAATATAAAGTATATATGCAATGTTTCTTGCATTATTTCCAATTTTGTAAAAATAAATCTGTAAAAGTGGAATAAACATGACAAACAAATTTTTACACAAATTATAAAATAACTTATCGCCGTTTTTGTTACAACTTGTTATATGGGCTCAATTACGATTATATACTATATATAAACCAAAAAGTCTATAAAATTGAGAACAATTGAGTATATAAAAGAAAAATAAAATATATTTAAATTATATATACTATATGACGCGAGCAAACTACATAAGTTGTAACGAAGATAAGCGACCGTTACATCTTACATTCTAGATACGATATTCAAAAAGCATCCAAAATAGTTTATATGGCAAAAGAAAAAGACGACGATTGCGTTTAGCAGAGATCTGCGATTGAGACGGGCGCGTAAACGACGCATCAAATCAAAAAAACGCGTCACGCGATTTTAGCTACGTAGATTTTAATCGATTAAAAGAAAGGGAAAAATCCATAAAAGAAAATTTAAAAAGTAATTGCGTTTAAAACGCAAATTATTGTAGAAATGTGTGCGAAAGAGAATTGTGAGCAAAAATGTAAACGAGATTAGAGAAAAAGAGAGTGCGAGAGTTTAAGAGAGAATGAAAGAGAGAGAGACTGGCCCGCGACGTGCCCGTTTTGTATAGTCTAGCAAAGTTCTCTCGTAAGTAGTTTCATATTCATTCGTACGGCATTAAACGATGTAGGATTTGTAAATGACAAAAAAAAGTTAATCCACGGGGAGCGCGATCGTATAATAACACGCCGACAAATTCATTCGAAATAAGAGTCTCTCAATCTTATCTATGTATGCGCATATACATATATTGGTTTCTTATGGGTATACGTATATATATTTCAGTAAAAGTAAGGATTAGACGTCTGTCTCCCTCAACCCAAACCTTCTCCCCAAAGTCCACCCTACATCCTTCACTGACACCTTTAAACCGAATCTTTTCGGCAAGTACCATATGAGATAAGATTGTGACTTGGAATTTTGCTTTGAAACTTTTGTTTCTATGTTTGAATGAAATTTTTTGAATGAATTTCATTTTGAAAAACATTTTGAATGAAATTCAGTTTGAATGAAATTCTAAGACAAAAATGTATAATTGATATATTTCATTTGTTGTTGATGATAATAAAACCAGATGCTCAAAGTGAAATTCCAACAGGTGCAAAAGGCAACACTATGCAGTCGTGCGTCGCTCAATTTCACATGTAATTATTCATTAATAATATTCTATTGTTTGTCTGTCATATTCTGTTGTGTGAAGCAAAGTAAACATTATTTATGTTTGATATATTTTTATACAATACATTAAAATCATAACTTTTTTATAAAAGAAAAAGAAAAAACAAAAAAAATTTTGCAAAGCATTTTTGAACATAAAATGTATCAATAAACATTATTATTTTTTATAATGAATAATTTGAGTTTACAATTTCAAAGTATCATTATAACATAAAAATAATGTAAAATATTTTTAACTTAAAATTTCAAATTGCTTGATGACTATTTTGTAATTGATATATTACATATAGTACATTAATGAAAAATGTGGAAAAATAGACGTCGGCTTGCATATGTACAACTTATGTAACAATAATCAAAGTTATTGCTGTGTACCTTAAAATGAATTGACAGACACAAGTGCGTGTGACTGATGTATCACTCTCGAGAAAAAACGAAAAACATAGACAAAGTATATAAATAAATATATATGTATATATATATTTATATATATATATATATAAATTATACACATAACGAAAATATAAGAAAAAATGAAGACGACATCAAACAGATGAGAAGCTATTTGTAATTTGCACCGAAAGCACTGATCTGACGCTGTAAAAAAAGCACGACAGTTAAAAACTAGCACTCGTGTTCGAATCGGTGTCGCCAATAATCGCTTTCCAACAATCTTTCTATATTTATCGACTATTATCAATATCGCAATATGGACAATTATTATCAAATTAACTTTAATCGAATTAATTAAAAAGCAACAAAACAAAGAAAAAAACGAATGTAAACTAAAAAGTATAAATGAACGGATAAGCAAACTCCCGGATGGCACTTGGGTCGCGTGCTCGCTTTCTCGCTCACTTCGTTCACGCCTGAATACGATCGAGTTCTCTGTTGAGATGAACTGTAATTTATTTCCTTCCTTTTGTCGTCAAAATTGTTTGGTTCTTTTTTACTATCGAATCAATTAAATTTTTGTTTGCTTTTACGTATATACAAAATATCGCCTTTATATTAGAAGTATATCTTTCATATATAAACTCAACGTGAACGTATATACACTTTATATATATATTTATAAATATATTACTAATATATTCTAACATATTTTAAAATAATTATAAATTGCTACGAAAATCAAATATATTATATCAATATATTTGTAGACGAAAATTGAAAACAAAAACTTTTGTTAAAAATTAGACACTTAACTTCATTGATTATATTTATACAATATTTATATTATTTATTTTGCCAAATATGTTAGTTGTATATTAGAAATATAATTAAGATATTTTTCAATTGAACTAGATATATTTAACATGTTTTGTCTTTTGAAATTCGTAAAAGATCAACTGAACAAAGTCAAAATGTCGGGCGAACAATTCTTTAAGAATGTTCGCAGTATCGTAGTAAGTGAACGAGCAGTGATTTACGTTGATTTAACGAAAAAAAATGAATAACAAGAAAAACCCTGTCTTTTTTCTTTCAAATATGCAAAAAGATAAGAAATACATTTTGATTTTGCGACTGCTTGCTACAGCGCCGAGATGAATTCATTTATGAAATGTGATATTTAGTAGTTAGTGGTAATGTACGTTTTAGGTGAAAAAAAAGATTTGAATTTATACGTTTGTTACGTTTTAGAAAGCATTTGATAAATTGAACGATGTAAATATTTTATACAAATTATGATGCGTTTGTCGAGGACATCGACTTAGATGATAGGTGTAATAGCTAATTTTATATATACAATGATATATTGTATTGTAACTGTGGTTCTCGTCAGTTCACACCTGGTGAAGGCTTTTTCTTTTTTTGTTTATTTTTTTTTATTCATTTTTTATTTAGTAAAACTTATCGATCGTTCAGATAAGAATGCAAACATTAAAAAAGGACAAAATGAAGAGATACATTTGCATTCAAAATATATGTTTCAATGTAAAATATATGAATGATTCTGAACGAAGCGATGATTTTTTTGTGTTTCCTTCATCATCTTCCTGAGAGAGCGTCATCGCAAAGACAACTGGACCTTAATTTATTTCACGTTATTTCGCATCACGTTCAGTGTCTTTTCGAAAAAATTTTTTTGCTCTTCTTTAATTTTTTCAATTTTTTTCTACAGTTGTTTTTATAGCGATTAAGGCTTATTTGCGCGTAATTCTAAGCGAACCAAATTTTGACTTTGTCGAAACACAAAAGCAACATATCCGCGGACATCCACCTGCTCAATTTAATACCAATCAAAATTCATTTATAAGTTATGAAATTAAAACTCATTATTATACAATGTACAAATATAACAAATGTTAATTAATATGTTTATCTAAATAAATCCTAAAAAGTAAATCTTATTAAGTTGTATAGCTTTTCTTTAATCAAATGTATATTTTGTAACTGAAAAAAATCATGTTTTAAATTAAATTAAGCAGGCGGTGATGGAGTTAATCTCTGAAAAGCGCAAAAAATGAAACTGAATGGAGGAAAAAAGTCACTCAAACGGCCGAACTGCATTTATTTCATAAGCTTGTCTTTTAAGCGTCGCACGACTTTGGCGCGAGAAACAGTAAAAAACATAAAAAGTCAAGTAAAAGAAAGAAATTCGATTGTCGTTGTAAAAAAATAGAGCCGCTGTGTATTCGTCAAATTGTAAGATTCAGTGCCGTTTGGGCCCTTCTGCCCCCGCCCTGCCCCACATCATCCCCCCAACTCTCTCTCTCTTCACACAAAACACACAAAAGTCACTCAAAAACACACAAAAACACATTTTACGTAACGTAATACCGCTACTTTTAAGTCTATGTATTGTGTATATGGAACTAAGGACTTGATAATATAGAAGACTCCTGTAAATAGTTAATTAATGAGCCACTAGGAATTTACGAATACATGATTTACGAAAAAGAATACAAAATGCGATTTCGTGTTCTAATTTTGCATTTAGTTTTTAAGCGACGATGCAATTTGTGTCGTCACTCGGAGGCTATGCTAGTCCCTTATCCAGTTTATTTATTCTGCGTCAACTTTCCACCAATTCAATCTCAACTTTAACATCTATTTTTGTTATTAGTTTCTTAGTTTATTTTATTTTATTCCATTTTGTCCTTATTTAATCAACTTTTTTTATCATTTTTGTTAATAAAAAGATAAAATGATAAAATAATATCTAAAAATTGTTATTTTTAATTTCATTTTGTTGATAGTACAAGAATTTCCTTTTTTAATTTTTTGTTTAATATTTTAATTTAAAGTTTAATTATTTTACATTATATGTAATAATTTTGTAAATGTAAAATAATTTGGTATTAATATTTGAATTAATTTCAATTTGTCGTGTTGTAAAATATAAAAAATATAGTAAAATCAATATCATGATAATACATTTGTTTTGCGTAATAAAAACAGTAATGCAACAGCTGTATTACTTCGGTTATTTGTAGTTCTTTTTAAGATTATGCTAAAAATAATGAAGGAATAAATTCAATGAAATCAGCAATTGTGTTATAATTTGTATGTTTGATTTGATCATGCTTTCTCATTCCATCATTTTTAATACAATTTAAAATTAGATTTTATCGTCACCTAAAAAACGAAACTAAATTATTAATTAATTGAAAGACATTTTATTTTTTATGTAAATAATTTTTAATACTGAATAAAAATCATTGAAAAAGAAATCATACGACTAAAATTAATGTTTTGTTAACATACGATAATAATTTGCCTATGTATGGTAAAGTGGGGAAACAGTCTGATAACTCAGTTATTGATTTAACCCTTTGATGCTAATTTATCATCATTTTAAATATTGTTTATTTGAAAACAATTAATAATTTAAACAAATGTAAAACTAACAAATAATATACACGCTTGTTCATATTAATTAAGAATAATTTTTATTCACATAAAATTTCTACTTTATTTATGTAAGCAATTTATATACAATTGATTTTAAATAGAATAAAATATGAATTAATAGAAAATAATTTTTTGAAATATTATAAATATTTCAAGTTGATAAGTACACTGGTAAATAAAAAAATGTACCGTTAATTGTTCTCATGATAAAACTAATTAATATTGCCGATGTTTACAATATATGCCTGTATCATACACAAAAGCCATAAATCACACTAAAAAAGTGCACTTTAGTTTGATAATTGGTCTACGCAGGCGCAATGCTTTGATCTTCAGTCAAGACTTTGCTTAGCTTTTGAATTCGTCCTTAGTACGGCGAAAGTGCTCTTCATTGATCATTCCATTAGGTCGTCGTCAGTTCAACCATACACGCGGAAGGATCGATTCATTATTATCTTTTTGTTTTAATTATATTTATTCAAATTACGGGGATGCGATGGCTTTGAAAAATGATTTTCGATATGTTTGTCCAAAGGTAATACATTTTTATTTTATTTATTTTTTTTTTTTTTGCAAATTTAAAAGAAATATTTATTATTATTTTTAAATTAAATAAGTTAATAAAATAAATAATTTAATAATTTAATGAAATATGTATATATAATAAAATTAGAAATTGTTTTTCCTGATTTTCTTTCTACATTTCTTTAAAAAATTTAAAAGATCATAGGATGGATATTTCATCTTTGGTGCCAGCCGGACTTCAACCGACTCAGTTAGATTTAAATAATGTCGAGCCAGGGTATAATAAAATTTCGGAAAATTTGCGCAAATATGCGCCGGCTGGTGTTCAATGCGCGATATTTTGTGGCGGCTCGAAATGCAAATACGAAAATCCGAAAGCATGGCCCGCTTGTCACATGGCCATCCACAATATCTTTTCGCATTGGTAAGACTTTTTTTGATACATCTTTTTTCTTCAAATTTACAATGTTTTAACTGAATAAGTGTAATATAAAATTCAATGTTATGTAACTGTATGTTATTTACGATTTAAATATAGGGTAACAGACGATGTACTTGCAATGGCAAGACCAAGTGCCGCACAAATCATCGAAATGAACATAATAGAACAGTTTCACAAATGGAGTATAAAAACGATTATCAATTTACAAACGCCCGGAGAGCACGCAAGTTGTGGTGGACCGCTTCTTAAAACTGGCTTTACTTATGATCCGAATATTTTTATGCAAAATAACAGTAAGTATGTATATATAAAATATACATATATTTATAAATAAAAAATGTGAATAAAATAACAAGCTGATTGTTGAATGAAATAAAAGTTATATAATGTTTTGTTATACAGTTGCGAAGTTCATAAGTAAAATTCAAAAAGTAAAATCAATACACATTTTTTATTATTAAATACGTAAATTGTGTTATTTGTCAGTTAATGTTTGAAAACATTTAAAGTATTTATTAAAATATATAAACTAGTATAATTTGTTATAAATAATGTAAAAAACGCAATAACAAATTTAATTGGAAATTGTATTAGCATAATTAATTAATAATTAAAAATAAATATCAATCTATGTATTTCATATATTTTCGCACGATTAACAAATATATAAGATATAATATATAAATAAGATAAAATATATAAATATGTAAGAAATAATATTGCATATGAAACAAAGTAAAGTGATTAATTGAAAGTTTGAGCATACATTCATTAAAACCATTGCGACAAGATCCGATAAAGCCGAAAAGGTGAACTTGCACTGTCCTTGGAATAGATAAACTTGCAGATTTACGTGGAAGTTAAATTTCACCTCTTGCCAAACCACCTCGCAAATCGAACAAGTTCACCAAAACATGCAATGCAGCAGAGCCAAACAAGCAGCTACATTATTTATAGCGCAATCCATCGGCCCAAATATTACTCCTTTATTTTAGATAAATACAAATCCAATACAAATTATATAGACACTTTACACGATATTTGAACAAACAAAATCTTCCTATTGATTTTACGATTGTTTATTCTATACATCCAACATCAACATGATTAAACACTTGATTCAACTTTATCAATCATTAATCAACAGTAAAATCATCTTCAGTCAGTCTGATTAAAATCAAATTTCATTTAATTAAATTTGATGTTTAATTAATCATCTATTTAATTGAATCAAAGTTTGATGTTACTTAGAATCCATTTCAACCAATTTAAATGTGGTTTGTATTTTCTAACAAGTATTCTTAATAAATCATTTTATTACTTTCAACTCATTTGTATATCATCGAAGTATTTTAATATAATATAATTTTATATTAATAAAAGGTAATATTTAATTTTGTTGCAGTTTATTATTATAATTTTATTTGGAGAGATTACGGATGCGCCACAACTGATAAACTTTTGGATATGGTGAAGGTGGTGGCATTTGCCGTTCAAGAAGGCAGAGTGGCAATTCACTGTCACGCAGGTAAAACTAATTGATTTGCCTCCACTGAAAACACGGCATTTAAGCCCACATTTGACAGTGATAAATTAGCACTGTCTTATGTTACATATTCACTTTTTTTTGGTCATATGATGATACATTTAACAATCCGTCGTCGCGGTCAAAGGTCAAAGTGTAATCTTGATATCTCCACCTGTAAAATTGCCTTGTTGCTTTGCAATTGAAATAGATTCATTTTAAATTCAATTGTTCAGTTTACAATTAGCCATTTTCTCGCAAATTGCGACAAATGAGGCGTTTTCAGCCTATTACTAATTACTTTGACATTGCGTGAGCTCATTAACAAAAAATAACATTTAATATGGTAATTTTCGCTGCATGACTTTTGCTTGTTGCAATGTATTATTTCTTTCTTTTATCGGTCTATATTTTTTGTTCGTTTTTTAAAGGAATTTTTATGTTGCATTATTTTTAACTTTTTTGAATAATTAATTCATTTTGAATGTTATACTTTTGTAAAATTTGATTACTTTATTGATTGAAGGAAGAATGCAAAAATAAGTCGATGTTCTAAAATTAAATGAGACAATAATAAAGAGTTCAAAATAAAATATTACACTTTAAATATACATTCGGAAGCATTAATATTGCATTATGAAATTTTGATTCTTATCATGCCAAGTCAAACAACTTGGAATGCTGATTATATGTTCGCTATTTAAATTTCCGGGTAATAGCACACTTGTATTACTTTTTACACATAATTTTTTATTTGTTTGCTTTATGTGTATTATACTATATATCATTAAGTTAAAAAGTCATTTTTTATTATTATTGTTGTTTAAAGTTTATAAATTTTTAAAGAACAAATGTTAATACGATTTTGTTACTAAAAAGTTCTTAAATTGATTAATTATAATTAATTAATATAATTAACGCTGATGAATGTTAATTAAAGGCTAATTACTGTTAATTAAACTTCGATTGAATCTTAATTTTCGAATATCTAAACTTACGATAAAATTAAAATTAATAATTATTAACTAAATATTTATGATTATTAGCATTATGATATTAACATTATGATGAACATTTTTATTAGCCAAAGTTATGATTTATGCATTAATTAAAAATCCAAGATCTAACAAATATCATGATCAACTTTGTGACACCGTGAATGTCAAAGTTGAATGCATGTTTACGTTACGTTAATTATCCAAGAAATCGTTTTCACTATCGTTAAATTTAGATTTATAAGTGGTTTGAGCTCATTCAATTTTTTCTTCTTACTTAACTTTAATTTAAATCTTTAGCACTAAAATCAAAGTTACTAATTTTCGATTAAAATTTCATTTTACAATATTATTAATTCAACATTTAAATCCGTTTTCTAAATATATATATATATATATTTATATCTTCTATCAATTATTTTTTTTCTTTTATTTTAAATGTAGATGTTATACTCGTAAAATAGGAGAATATCTTTCATTATCAGTTTTTAAAACTGTTAGTTTAAGAAAAAGTTTATTTCTACTTTAAAAGAGGTTTTACTTTATCTACACTACTCATTCTGCTGTTACATTAATTTCTATGAACGAAACACGAGCTTTAAAATTACAAAAGCGCGTTTAAGATCTAAAGTTTGATTATACCAGTCAATGGCAATGCAAAAAAGCAGACATGCAATGCATAGGTTATTGATTATCTCAACCTACACTTTAAATTGTTCATATATATCGTAATAACGGAAATCAAATTCCATTAAATTACATTTGCAGATCATTATGTCATGTTTAAGTCGTGTTATCATTTTGATTACTCTTTAACTATATTCATTAAAGGCCATTGAACTTCATTTTTTTTGTTCAATGAAAATTATTTCAATTTCTCCCTTTCTTTTTATATATTTATATATATATGAAATGCAATGTTGATTATTTTTCAGGATTAGGCAGAACAGGAGTTTTAATTGCTTGCTACCTCGTTTATAGTTTAAGAGTGAGAGCGAGTGATGCAATAAGATTTGTGCGAATGAAACGACCATCGGCAATTCAAACACGCGGTCAAATTCTCTGTGTACAAGAATTTGAACATTTCGTACTTCCACAAATGATTGTCTATCCAGTTAAGAATATCGTCGGATATAGAAGACTAAGCGATCTTCAATCTTATCTCAAAAAACAGCAGACAATTTTACATGGTTACGAACAACGTTGTTTCAAATATATTCCTAAGGTACTCATTATTCATTAGATAATACATACAATTAAAAAATTATATCAAATAAAGAATTTTGATTTGAATCTTTTGCAGTTAGTTTTTATAGTCTGCGAACGCATTCTCCAATTATGCAACTGTAATGAGGATAATTCTCCAGCCGAAATAGTCTTTGATGTTAATAGTACTCCATTTACTCAGAAATTTATATGTAATGTGTTACCGAGTTTAATTCAGAAGGACTTTGCTCTGAAGAATTCATACTCTTGGACTGATTCGCTTACAGACTCATCGCTTTGTGATATAAGTAAGATATATAAACATTTGTCTATGAATTATATATGATACGCTAACATTAACAATATAATTAACAAAATACGATTAATGATATGGCGTTTTAGGTTCAGTCAAAGCTGACAGCAGCACAAGTTTGTCTTCGTTGAAAGGTACGATAAGTAATTTGTCTAGCCCGAATGAATTGTGTGAATCTCCCGAGGCACCTTCTTGCTCATCAAATTTTCACGGTAACTTCAAAAAAAAGTATAATTAAAAGAATTAAAGATGATATTTTCTCTATCATAAAAAATGCAATATTTCATTATATTAATGTACTTTAAAAAGTTCTAGATGATAATGCGGTGGATGAAGTATTGGCTGATGGTATTAGAGAACAAAGTATCTTAGAAAACGATTGCTTTATTCGAATGCAATCGTTTATGAATCTTAAAAATATTGCCAATTTAGAAGTATCAGAAGTTCTCGAACCGGCAGAAGTCGTTAAATTATTGCTTCATAGTTATCATGATTTGTCTGATGATACCAAAAAAAGAATTCAAGACTACATGGTATATAAGATAACGAAACAATAACTTTTAAAAGTATATACAAATTATAAAATGTAATAAGTATGGATACAAAATTTGACAATTATTTCAGATAGATGTAAATATTCGTTCAACAAGTTGGCAAAAATTAAAAATGGAAACGGATTTACATATTTTATCGGCTTTATTATACGAATGGCTCGAAAATTTAGATCCGCCAATTTTGGATGTAGAAGATCTTTGTCAAATAGTGATTCGAAGTGCAAATCCAAAAAAGTGTCTACAAAAATTGCCAATTTGTGTTGGTTTTTTGCTGGAATATTTACTTAGATTTGTTTCGCGATTAAGACCCATGTCAATGGAATACCAAAATGCCCTAATCAAACGATTAATTGCATCAATCACACAACAAAAAGTTTTAATTAATAGGAATCTTTTACCATCAGGTATGATTAACTTTACAGTCAATTTAAATATTTCCATTTTTCGAATAAATGTAAAAATTACTTATTTATTTTAGGAAAACGTTTGCAAAATTTGCGATACGGAACTATGACCAATTTGCTAGAATTTAGTAATGGATTCATTAATTTGATCGAAGAAACGAATACTCAAGAGTTGGACAATACTTGGTCTGGATCCAAGTGGGCGATTTTTAGAATTTTACAACAAAATGGAAAACTAACGAAATAAACAGATGTTATTGAATCTTCCCAAATAATTATCATATATCAAAATATTTCTATAAATTAAAAAAATATGTTATGATATGTATACGATTAAATTAATATTTGATATATATTATTAATTGTAACATCAAATGCTACTTTGCAATATTACATGTAATTATATATTTTACTTTAATAAGCATCATAATTTTATACCAGAAAGTATTAAATAAAAGAAAATAAAATAAACTTGTCGTATAATTAATACTATTTGTTTTAGAAATATTTGTGTTAGGAATAAAAATAATTATACCCATTTTATCAGTATGATTTTTTATTCACATTACATAACTTGAAAATGTCAGAATAATTCTATTACATACATTGTTCAATACATTTACATTGCTTAACATGCACATCCTATATTAAACTTAATAAAAACTATTTTTCTTTTACTGCAAAGATGTTCGTTTACAAAAATGATTTAAAATGAAATTTAAAAAATGAATATTTTCAACTAACGTCAGTATTGTCGCAATCCACCTCTTCTTATAGCAGGTTGCATACGATTAGGTGGAGTTATAGAAATATCCAAATAATCTCCAATGGTAAACCTAAAAAAAAATGTTTGTTATGCAATTAAATCTAAAAGTTAATTAAATGTTAATTTTATATAAAATCTGAGAATTAATATTCATACCGTGCTTGAGCTAAAGTTTTATTATCATCAGCACCTTTTTGTCCTGAACATGTAACTCCAATTTCACGCATTCTGTATCCAGAATTACGCAATTCCGGTGTTACTAATGAAAAATCAAAATACGTTCCTTTGCTTCTCGCATCAGGATTCACTTCCTTAACTAAGCCTGTGATTTCACGTAATGTTGCATCCATCCTAAAATGCATATATTTATTAATAAAAATGTGTATATTATTTTAAAATATATATCCATATATACAATAAAAAATAAGAATGATGATATACCAAGTATAAATTTGTAATTCATTCGATGGAACATTCCCTCGACTGTAATCAAGTATATTGTTGTGTCGTCCAGTATTACAGAACACTCGTAAAAGAAGTGGACATGTCTGAAATATACAACATAATTGTTACATTATTAGGAAAACAAAACGTTTAGCAAAATATAAAGATAAACATCCAATGTATGTTTCAATAATGTATGTATAATTGCTAACGTAAATAACTTCGTATAAAATACGATAAATTATTTCATTAAAATTTTAAATATTACTTAAAAGTCTTCTTGTAAACATATTACATTATTCTTATATTATAATTTATAAGTAAAGGATCTACTTTTAAAAACAATTTTAAAGGGGTTATGTTTGTTTTATACCTTCTCTCTATCAACCGGTTTTTCTGGCAGCTGTTTTTCGTCCACCACCATAGATTCAACCACCGATGCCATATTCATGATTGCAATACAAATTAATACAAACGCTTTATTTGTTAAAAACGAGTTTATTTGCGTTTTATTACTTCAGTGAAATGAGTAAAATTCGCCGTCGAATAAGCACACAAAAACACCGACTCCAAACTCATGTAAACAAAATATATCAAATGTACTCTTACCGACGGAGTAAATTCGACAGTAGATAAAACAGAAATATTTACCTTTAAGGTCTGAAAATTAAAAGAGCATATTTGAATTTACAAGATTGTCACGTGACATCTGGATGATAATCTACAAAGTGAGACCTAACCTGAAGTTCAGGACATTACATTTCACTTGACTTGAACTGCGAGAATGAGAGTTGAGTTGCTATTCCATTCACTGCCAAACTTATGAAATATTGGAAGTATTGGAACATAAACTATGACACATGAGTGATAATTTAAAACATACGTAATCGATACTAGAAGGTTTCACATAATCATATTATTAATATAAATTAACAACAAAATCTTTATGAATTTAACGAAAGTATCGTCAAGACCGAGGCTCCTTTTGCTGCAATTGATTGTAAGTTGTTATTAATTATTTATGTATGTATATTTGTGTGTATACATATACAACATTAATTGTTAATATATGCTTCTTCAATGTTAGATTATATGAAAAATGTATGATTATTATTTTGAATATTAATTTAATGAATAACAGTAATAATAAGACAAATAAATGAAAAATAATTACAAATTTTTATCAGAATTTTATGATAATGTAACATTGACGTTTTGATTAGAATCTAATCAAAATATCAATGTTTTAATCATTAGATTATGGATTTAGAAACTATAAATAAAAAGTATATATACTAATTTAAATATAAACTGTAACTAATTACAAAATAAAATAATATTATATCTTCATTAAATATACAGTAAATATTATAAAAAAAAATTATTTCAGGCAGCGGAGTCAAATAGGAGCGTTGGTACAAATTGTCTAAGTCCCGAAATCATACTAAGTGCTTCAAATCGCAAATCTTGTATCCAAAGATTGAAACACTTTAAAACTGGAAAAAACCCCAATACAAATGGAAATGTAAAGAAAGCGGCTGTACTTGTTCCACTGTGTCTCCACAAAGGTGAAATCAGTCTACTGTACACCCTACGATCATCCAAGGTTAGTTTAAATCGTGGCCAAGTGTCATTTCCTGGTGGAATGCGTGATGAAAGTGACGCCACTTATGAAGAAACAGCGCTGCGCGAAACCTGGGAAGAATTGCGTATTCCGCGCGAAAAAGTGGATGTCTGGGGAAGTGGAAATTTGCTCGAACGAAGAAATGTGAGTGTGATGCCGGTGGTTGGTTATTTGGGTCACGTGAATCCAAATACGGTAGATTTCAATCGTGAAGAAGTCGAAGAAGTTTTTGTCCTGAGTCTCGATGAACTTTGCGATCCTGAAAAGTGCAAGTATACACAATTTCGGGACAGCTATACACTACCAACGTTTATTAACAGTAAATATCGAATATGGGGACTTACAGCGATCATCACTCATATTATACTCAATTCATTGGTGCCAGAGATTTACAAGCACAAACTTACTTATATACCATCACTGACATCATCAAAAGGCAGCAAACCGATTTTTACGTAGTAAATCAATATCTAGATTATGGTGATTGTTGTTTTATTTGTAATTATGTAGAGGGTTCTTTTTCGAATATTATTTTTGAGATTAAAAACATGTTTTAATTTTGAATAAGAAATACATTGAGCAAATTGAAATTGAAATTATTCAAACACTGTTATGTATATATTGGCAAAAAATGTTGAAGCAAAATTGATATGTAAATACAATCAAAGTATCCTCTACATTAGTCTTTCGGCATGACAATGTTTTGTTTGTATATATTTAACGTACACTGTACAAATATTTATATTGAATATTTATATATTAGACGTAATTCATATTGTTATATAAAGAAAAAAAAAAGAAAGAAAATATTGTTTACATCAACATTGGATATAACAAAACAGTTTTATTCAATAAATTATTTTTTATTAATATATCGGTTCGAATGTTCATTCCCTTGTTGAAGTATCATTCTGTCACATTGATTAAATTATTTTATAATTATTCGATAAATTAACATGAATAACCATTGATGGGGCATTTCTCTTAGTGTTAGTTTGTTTCTTATACGATAATCATATTCTTAAGTGTTAACATGGCGCTATAACGTAAGATTAAAAATCCAGTCGATAACGCCGCGCGGGTGCGTTATTTTTTGGCATTGTGCTGGTGATTTGATGGTTCAAAGAATCAACAAAGTTCATGCAAAGGTCCGAACAAATGTACAGCTGGACAGTTTTCATCGGGATTGCCTAAAAATTGTGCGTACAGTTCTTGATATCGCGAAAGATTGATGCCACCACGTTTTCGATCTTCGTCCTAGAACAAAATTGATTTTTCACATTATTATTTTTATATTTAACTTCAAATAAGGAAATTTAATAATGAATCAGTTGAATTGCATTAATATCTCACATTCAATAAATTATGATAAGATTCGTCCAAAACTTTTATATCATGTACAGGAATCCTCGTGACACAATTGTACCTATATTCTTCTGCAGCAATTACACCATCGTCTGTAAAAAAAGAAGAATATTAAAATTTAAATCCAAAGGTTTAAAAAAAAACTTAATCTTTTTAAAGCAATCAAGCAAAAGCATTATTACCATTTATATCAATTAATCTAAAATGATTATCGATGAACATCTTCATAGCTTGTGGAAAATCATTATATTGTCGGCCGATGCAACACTTCTGAACGGCTTCTTTAAATTCATCAATTGTTACTACACCATCCTGAAAAAAAAATATATAGATATATATGAAGTCCTACACTGAATACAAGCAATAAAATCAGTCATAAAATACTAACATTAGACAGATTATATTGATTAAATTTATTTTGTCCAAACAACGTATTTCATACCTTATTAAAATCTGCTAACTGTGATATTTCATCCCACAGTGATAACATGACATGCATATTTTCTTGAAATCTGCTAGGATTGAAGTCACCCTTTCCTTCCATGATCGTCATTTTCAATGCCATGCATTCGAAATCATGCTGCGTTAATTTTCCATTACTGTCGGTATCTAAAACAACAATTCACGAAATTATAAATGTATATAACAAAAATTTTTATTTAGTCATTTTATAAATAAAAATTAAAAAGAAACGAAGAATATGCTAAAACATTTAAAGGAGAAGTCGATCACTAAAAGTGGCAATTAATTGCTGTCTCTAAAATATTTAATTTCTTTTAGATGATTAAACTGAGGAAATTTAACGAGGACGATTGTTTTGTTTTAATAATAAAATGTATTGCGTTTCAAATATGTTCTTCATTGTACAGCTTCCAAGAATTTACGGGTATTAAATGATAGGAGTTTTTTTTATGCCAACCAAGTGCCAACATTACAGTAAGGACAATGGTCGACACGATAAGTTATATGTATCTGAGAAGAATAAATAGGAAATAGGAAACTTCAAAAGTTTATATATTTCTCATTTTGAAATATAAACGTTAGTTATCTTTCTAAAGATATTTCTTCAACTAGTTTTTATAAAATAATTGTATTTTACATTTCAAATTTACATTTTCAAATTATCTCCTTTAATCAAAGTCAATCAATCGACTTTTAGCCATATTATAAATAAATATATATTATAAATAAATATTTATTATATAATAAATATTAGAAATAAATGTATATATAAATAAATATTATAAATCAAAAGATAATATAAAACAGAAATACAAAATTAATGAAAAAATGTGTAAACAATTTTACTTCTTTCGGAAGATAATAAGAATAAAATTATCATTTTGAAAGAATACTTCAAAATGATAATTGATGTTTGAATTGAACAATAAATAATAATTAATAAATATGTATGAATGATGGATTTCTAATAGCTTTATAACGTGAGAAAGAATATTTGGAGCTTTTCAATAAAAATGATTCTGAGAGTTTTAAAGTATTTTAAATTGGCTTTAGGCCCATTAGCTCGAAACAAAGGTACAAAGCAGAAATTGTTAAATTACACTTGGCAATGTGCTAAATAATGTACGGTCATGCATCTGCCAAGCGATTTGTTGATGTATGGATGTTTTCGTAACTAACTTTCAATTACATTATTTCCCCTCGACATCGCGCAAGTGAAACATCCGATAATTCAAATTCAAAACTAATAAATGATAAATTTATTGACATATAATCCTTTTAAATAAATGTATTAGCTTTAAATTAAAATAAAAATTGAAGTTTAACTCATTTTTCAAATCATACAAAGATGTAGATTATTTAAAAACCAGATATTTGTTTATTTTATTAAGAAAGATTTTATTGATCTCTTTTAATTTATCAATAATAAATTCGACTAGAAATAACATCGCCGGATATTGTGTTTATATTAAAAATGAATGAACTTTTGATTGACCTAATTTTTGTTTCTTCGGATTCTTAAATGGATATAAAATTAATTATTTACGGTCGCTTCAATCTTTCATCGAGTCCATAAAGTAAAGCCGCACCGTTTGAAGCGAAACATTAATAAGATTTAGACGAACTTTATTGGACGTGAAAAAGTTTATTTGTCAAATTTTACTATCGTTTAGGCTATTTTACTTTTCAAACTTCAAACTCAACGCCAATAAAAACAAAACCAGCTTTCAGTGCATTCACGTTATAAATCATCGACAATTTTGAAATATATTTTCATTTAATTATCTTATATAGGACCTATTCAAATATTATAATTTATGAAGAACACAATAAAAGAAATATTAATTATTTTGAACTCAATCAAAAATTGCTACACTTAGTTGTGCTTCAGTTTAATCTCAGACGTCTCATTTTGGGAATTCTTCAAGAGCCACGGTCAATGGTTCGGCCAAGTTCAGGAAAGAAAGTAGAACTTTGCACTTTTCACATTCTCGACTTGGCCTAGAAAATCGTGAAACTAGACAAAGCGATAATTCGAGTTCGCAAAAGTTAATTTCGAAACGATGTCATTATCAGATTGAATGGTTTCCAAAACAGCAGTCAATTTGAAAGAGGAACAAAGACGAAGAGCGAAGAATGAGAACAAGGAAAAGAAAAACAAAGAAAAAGATAAACAATTGATGATTTGGACAATACCCTGGGAAATTCCTTTCGGTTTTTCGATTCAGACGATAAATGTGATTCGGACAATAAACGACCCATTTCGTTAAGGTTGGCAGAGCGTTCGATCACTGAAACTGACATCTTAACTGTGACATCCTATAATTACATCATCCTAATTTTGGACAGAATGAACGTGAACATAAGAGCGATGCGAAAATTCGGCGTGTCATTGAAATTCCCAAAAAACAAGCGAGTCTATCCACAAATATGCAATCAGTCTTTTAATTTTAATCTGTATCTATTGTATTGCCTGGGATTTTGCAGTAACGTAATGCTGAACGCAGACAGTGTATTTTCAGACGTTGCAAAATAATAAATAAACAATTGTTCAGATGCAATCAATTTTGTGTTACAAATTGCGCAAACTAACAAGTCGACGGAAATTCAAAAGATACTTAAATTTGTACCCAAAAACGTAATTAAAATTAATATGTAATAATTCATGATTTATTTTATTTACTCATCGTTTGCAATCTAATATTTTAAACAATTAGCATATTTTAGTGACAGTAGAAAAACAAATGTCATAAATTAATAAAAAAATATTTATTATTAATTGATTTTACGATATACTAATTATGAAGATTCAAATTGTCGTTGATGATTGCAACAAATTCTTCAGTCACATTGTAACATTGTAATGATGTTTTACAAACGTGATTACAACAGATTATTTTGTAATCATTTATTTATTACAAAAGATTATTTTGCAATCATCAGATGAATGTATATATAATACATTCATAAGAAAAACATATCATTACTACGCCAATAATCATCGGATGATTGGCAATCATTTTGTTTCAATTATTGATTATGAAAATAAGCAATAATTGAAACAAACAATTCAAACAACTCAAATCAATTTTTTAAATATTTGTTATTACATTTTTATGCGCACATTTTTAATTATAAAATTAAATTAATTGATTATCTAGAAGTTTATTATATTTATATATTTTTATATGAAGAAAATGTGAACAATGCAAACAAGTATATAAATTTGTTTTGCATCACAAAATTTATTGGATGAAAGACAACAGTGTTTGCGGAATTATTATAAATAGTATTTAAAGTACAATGTACGTTTACTGACCATAGATATATTTAACGATGAAACTCACGCGATTGTCCCAACTGTACGCCATAATTTATCTGAAACATAAAAATGTTGTATTGTTATTATTTTACGTACGTGTTAAAATTAATAAATTAATAATAATAATAATTAAATAATAATAATCTCGATTAATGAGATCAATTAGGATAAAATTTAAATTAAAAAAGTGAATATAATTGACGTATTTCCATCTTAAAAAAATTATTTTAAAAAATTCAGCTAAATGACAGCAAATTGACAGTTCCATTCATATGATTTTTGTCAAACGTTTTGCACTTATGAACTTAAAAATAAATCTAAATCACAGCATAAATTTGTCGCTGATTTGAAACGCCGAGTTTCACGCGCAACATATTTACAAATTGCTGACAGAATCATTCTATAAATATTTATTCAATTAATCAATTTGCCGAAAATCGTCAAAAATCAGCAGCTTTAAAAACAAATTCGCAAACCCTATTTAATTACAATTTCACCAATCTAAACCATCATTATATCACTTAAATTTCCGTACAGTCACAACATTTCACTTAAATCAAAACAATATTTAATTTACATGAATTCAAAAAAAAATAATAATTACTCTACTTTTTAATTTTTATTAGAGTAATTTAAATACGTACAATTTGAATGCAGTGGAAAAGTCGCACAAAACTAACTAAAGCAAAAACAGGGAAGATTCAAATATTCGTTCGTTGTATGTTTGGTTGTCTTGCAAAAGGTTTGGTTGGTTGTTTGCGATTGCAGAATTCGCGAACGTTTGAGGGAAAAAACGTGCAGCGCAGGAATGGTGAATTAGCACTGAACTCGAATAGAACTTGGGTTGCAGTTGTCTAACTTTAGATGCGACACAATCGGTGGAGGTGTCTCGCGAACTGGGAAGACGTATTGATGGCATTTCCTTAATGGCACCGCACTTCTAATAAATTGTTAAAAGAAATGTGACGGAAAGAGCGATATAATTCTTCTTCAATTTATATTCGCGTCCAAAAATTTTCCGATCCAATAATTTGTACAATGTAAATACACTCAAATTAAATGTCAACGCAGTCCCAAATTGTTAGACAGATTTCGCAGATTTGATCATTAAATTCATTAATGTACCTTTTTTTAGATTTACAGCTTTGTTACGGAAATCTTATTAGATTTATTTCCTCGTTGATTTATCATCGACGATTATTTATGTAATTATCTTTGCAAAAAGAAAAAGAAACAACAGTTTAGATCAAGCCAGTTTGACAATTCAAAGTCAATCTATTGTTATAGATCTGCGGTTTATTAATTAGTCAGATCGGACTTATTTTGTACAAGTTTTTCGAAAAAAATATAAATATTGTATACAAATGTTTAAGTTTTACATGATTAATCTTTGAATTATAAGAAATTAATCTTCTATTTTCATTTAAGCATTTTGGAATACAATAAGTTAAAACAATTTTTTGTAATCGTCAATTTATTTAATTTTGAAACTAAAATTAAAATATATGTAAATATATTGAAAATATATTCTTATAATCTTTAATAACTTAATATCATGTTAATTTTCTTATGTTCAATATGTATTACAAATACTTTATAATTATTGTCAGAAATTATTTAAATAATGTAATATCTTAGTATATAATGTAAATGTAATATATAAAAAATATTAATACATACAATATATTAATATTTTTTCCTATTATATTTGTTTTATCTTTATTATTATACTTGAACTACAATTTTATAGATGTTTAACATATAATTTTTAAGTAACATCATTTAATTTTGTTAAAATAAAAAGTACGTTTTTCTGTATACCGCTTATTAACTTCAAAAAAGTAACATCTATGAATTTAGCTGTGATTCGTCGTAGTTTTGCCAGTGTTGCCAGTACTGAAATATAGATATACTGGAACAGGAACTGATAGACTATTCGCGAGTGGAGATAGAATATGATGAGAGGGCCACTAGGCTTTGTCGTACAATCTGGTTAAAAAGTTTTGGCGTAAACTTGTTAATGTAAATCTATAAATGTATAAACGTATTAACTGTTAATAAATATTTTAATATATGAATTATTCAAGTAAATATTAAATAAATTAAAAACATATATTTACAAAAAGAAAACAACGCAATAAATGTGGCTGAAATCTGTCAATCGAATTTACAAAATAACTCGTGGAGTTGATTGTACATGTAATTCCAGTTTTATTACGCATGCGCAAACCTGTAAAACAAAGAGGTCGGTCCTCTTGCTAGCATCTATCTCTACTCGCTTTTCACTTATTATAGCATGTTCGAGCAAGACCATTATTTTATATTAATAAAGGACAGACTTATGTGAAGTAAATCGTTTGTCCTTTATTAATACAAAATATTGTTCTTGCTCGAACACGCCATTAGTAATGGCGAATTCGGAAATTATAGATATTTTGTATTAAAAAAGGATAGACAATTCAAGTCACATAAGTGCGTCCTTTTTTAACACAAAATATTCTTAGTTTCCGAATTCGCCATAAGTGTTCCAGATAAGAGATAACTATATTTAAGTGGTTGCTAGAAATGACTATGCTTTTCCTTGTTGCACTTATGGCAAATTACTTTATAAATACAACGCGGCTTTCAGAGCACTTTGTAGAATCGTATACAGTAAGTGCGTGCAGCACGGTGCAGATTCGTGGCAATGACTTCATGGTAAAGAGCAATCGCGATGGATTTGTAAAAACAAATCAAATGTCATCCTTGTGGTTCATCCTGGTTCCAAAATCCGGCGGTTACTTCGACATCATCTGAAGTTTATTTATGACATAAGTTTAAATACATTTAAATGCAAATTTAACAAAATATCTGAATATTATGTGAAATGATATTTTTATATGAATAATGTTAATAGCACAGTGAAGAATTGATATATGATTGAATATTATACATTGTAAAGTGTAAGTAAAGAAAATTACTGAAAGCATAAGTTTAGTATGGTTGAGGAATATAAACAAAAAGTTTGATGCTCGTTGCTACCGGTCTCAAAGCAACATCAGAACAGAAAAAACGTATCGATGGTTTGTGTTCTTCGGCCTTCGTTTGTGTTGACGTTTATCATCGCTTTCAATACATCTTAATTGATACTCTTGCATAACTCGGTAAATATTTTTATAATCAACTTCAGCTGCATTTTATCATTGCATTATTTTTTACAATCATTTTCAACAGAAATTATATTAGAAACCTTGGGTTCATGATATTGTGATATGTTTACTTACCTTTTTTCTACTTTTTCTATCGATATTTATGTAAACGATAAATTAAATCTGATTTTTTTTATATAAAATAATTATTGTTTATTTCGAGATTATATTTTTAATTATTAAAAATAAGATAAATATGCGGATGAATTAATTACATTAAATGTTGAAAATTTAGGTTATAAAACTTGTCAAATGTCTGTCTATTAATTATGTAATGACATATAATTTCAAAACAAAACATAATAAAATCTTCATGATGCTTATTTATTAATTTAGATTAGATTAGATGTCATTTTGGAAATTAAAATAGTCTTAATCAGATTTTGTGTAATCCTGAAAGAAAATGTATTTAAAATTAATTTTGTTAACCTCACAAAATTGTAAATTAATAATTGAAATGTTAAATTGTATTTTCAATATGCTTAATTATTATTATTTTACATCGTTGATACGTTTTGTTGTTAAATTTAAGTAATTATGCTTATAATAGTTTGTTTAATTCTAGGAAAAAATTGTTATTTTTTATTCAGTATTCTGTTATTAACACTTTTGTGATAAAATTTGTTGAAATATTTGTCTATTTTAGTGAACTCACAAATTAAGAACAATGGTTGCTGGTCCACCAGAACATAGCATGCAGGCGGATGTCATTTTTGTGATTGAAGCAACCGCTATGAACGGTGCTTATCTAAATGACTTGAAAACTAATTATCTTATCCCAACATTAGAGTAAGTTATATTTCATAATAATTAATAATCCTTTAATTTATATTTTATACAACAATCCAACCTTGAAAATATAAATAATCAGTAAAAAATAATTATATATCTTAATTTAAGTACATTAATAAACAATATTGAATTTATTTCAGGTACTTCAATCAAGGTGGAATCGAAGATCGTGAATTTGCCTCAGAGGTAAGTCTTTTATCTTTTGTGAATGTTTAAATTTGTTTAGATATATGTTTGAGTTTACGTTATTAATTTGCTATATTTTTACAGAACAGTACAACTTTGTATGGTATAGTTGTTTATCATGCAGCAGATTGTTTGCCATCGCCATGTACAGAAACGTTAGGTCCGTTTTCTAACCCTCATAAGTTACTTTTGACCCTAGAAAAATTGGAGTACGTATCCATTATCATTATATTATTAAGTAAGTTTATATTAGATATTTATAATGATTAATCGTTTTAAAATTAATATAGAATGGTCGGTGGAAAAAGTGAATCGTGCGCAAACATAGGAGAAGGTTTAGCGACAAGTTTGCAATGCTTTGAGGATCTCCAGCTAAGACGGGAACCAAATATTGCATCTCAAAAGCACTGCATTTTAGTATGCAATTCACCACCTTATCAAACAGTCGTTCAAGAATGTTACAAATTTGCAGGGCATACAGTGGAACAACTTGCTGGTATATTTCAAGAGGTATTATTTAAAATAATTTATTATTTATTACAATAAACAAATTTGCTTATTTTAAATTCACAGAATCTTTATTATCTTTTTCCAGCACAATATCAACCTTTCAATTCTTTCACCTCGAAAGATTCCAGCCTTATTTAAATTATTCGAAAAAGCCGGTGGCGATTTACAATCTTCGCAAACTAAAAATTATGCAAAAGATCCACGCCATCTGGTTTTGCTTCGAAATTACAATTTAAAGGAGCGTCCCGTAAGTCCGAGTATGGGCCAAGCGACTCTCACTGCGGCCAGCAATGCCGCGCAAATTCCGCTGAGTCCATTGCAAAGCAACGACAGTCCAAATCCAAATCAAACGCCGCAGAATATCGCACAACCAGCGCAAGCGCAGAATGCAGCGTTTCGCAATCAAGCGCCGCAAAACATACCATCGGTGCATCAAAATGCCGGTGCAGCCATTGGTGCCGGTCGACCGGCGTTTAATCCTCAAATTTCAGCGCCGCCGAATTATCATCCAAATGCAATTGCCGCACAACGAGCTGCTCATCCACGCTGGATGCGTCCGCAATTTATACCACCTGGAAATACGCCGACTAATCCACAAAGCAGTGCTCTCATTGCACAACTCACACAACCACCCAATTCGTTGGGTCTTAATGTCACACCTTTTGGTAAAAAGAATATAATCATTACTATTTTAAATATTTTAAATTAAGATATTTTTAAGGTAGTTTTAACTTAAGATATTTTTCATAAGACAAAGTATTAATTTGAAAGTTTAATTTGTTCACTTTACAGGTGCTAATAATAATACGATGGCAGCAAATCAGCAACAACAGCAGCAGCAACAGCAACAACAGCAGTTGAGTCAACAGCAACAACTGCGACTGTCTATACAAATTCAGCAGCAACAACAACAGCAACAACAAAATAGTCAACAACAGCAGCAACCGCAAATGGGTATGCCCAATCAGGTCGCGCAAAATCAACCAGGCTCGCAACTCAGTGTTTCGGCAGTTCAATCAATGCCTACACAAGTTCCACAAACTGTTACAGCCGGCCAATCACCAGCGCAAGTTAATACTGTTACACCGCAACAGGTTCCTCATACTCAGGTTTGATCGTTTTTCATATAAAATACCGGCAATAATTTTATACAAATGTAGTAATTAAAATAAAACAATGAAACCAATTTTTGTATAGGGAACTGTACCTGTAGGAGGTGGAATGCAACCATCAACAGACAAAGTAATAATTTGGCAAGGAATTCTTGAGTGGATTGAAAAAAATAAAAATCCAAACGACAATCAAAAGCACACACGTTGCGTGCCTTGTCAAGTTTCCACCACTGTCAAGGATGGCGAGACCGACATGTACGTTAATAATTCAAAAAATTGTATAAATTTGCGACATAAATAATCTTGCAATAATATCAACCTTGGCTTTTCTCACTTTGTTTGATCGGTCTTTTGTTTAGTTCCTTTTTATTTCCAACATGAAAATACTGATTCACTTTGTGTGTGACTTCACAGAAAAGCAGACACGTGGCCGTCAAAACTAATAATGCAGCTGGTGCCAAGACAACTGCTCGGAAATATTGGCAATGCGTATTTAAAAAATTCAAAACAGGTTTGCTTTTATCCTTCACCATGCGATGCATATGAGGCGCTCGTCAGTGTTATGACTAGTGGATTTGTAAGTTTCTTTTTGTACTTTTTTTCTTTTTTGAAGAAAAATAAATATTAAGTTCCGTATTTTATATTTTAGGCTGGTTGTGTACATTTTCATTCTACACCTACTCCGTGTGAAATTAAAGTTTTACTTTTATTGTACACAAGTGAAAAACGAATGTTCATGGGTTTTATTCCAAACGATCAAACTGGATTCGTTGATCGTCTACGCAAAGTTATTCAGCATTCGAAGTCAACACAATCGATCAGACAGGGACAAGTTACAATGGGACAGGTAATAATTTATCATCATACTATTAAGTTGAACACTGACAGTGTAATGTCTTGAATTTATAAAATTACAATATTTTAAGGCTGGAGCAGGTCCAACTGCAAATACTATTCCAACCGGTATGCCGACAACTGGAATTTCACAAGGAGGCATTCTTATGTCACAAACTAATACAATGGCAATGGGTGGTGCACAAATCACCCAAAATGTCGTCAATTCGAATAATCCACAACAAACTATGGCTGCTAATGCAGGCCCACAGGGACAAATAAATTTACAGGTTTGCTTTTTTATAATTAAAAAATGAATAATTCTATAATAAATTTGGGATAATTAATATTATTGTCTATTTTGCAGACACCGGCAATGGCTGGACCTCAGCAAACAGCTGCTATGATGAACCAACAACGACCACCATTCGATGAAATCGAACTTGCAAGACAACAAAATTTACTAAAAATCCAACATTTGCGTCAAACTTTGGAAGCAGCTCAGCAACAGGAAGCTCAATATAAGTCTCAATTAGAGGTGAAAAATAATTATTTTTATCAAAAATAGCATTATTTTCTAAAAATAATGTATCATTAATTACTTTTTAATTTGATTAACTTTTCTCAAATATCTTATTTGCATTACATTTATCTATGTAAGTTTATAAATGTCTAATGTATAAATAATTATTCTATATAGATTCAACAAAATTTGGAAGTGGCGCAGCAGCAAGAAATGCAATACAAACAGCAACTAGAGGTGAGTACTTTTTTTTACATGTTTTAACATTTTTTAATGTTTTAAATACAGTCGAACATCCGAATAGTCTGATTACTCTATCCTTATATTTTCATAAGTATGTATAATGATAGAAAGAGAAAAACATACGGATTATTCGGAGGTCAGACTGTATGTAACGTGTAGTTTTTTGTTGCTTATAATTAGGTATATATTTATGGATGCATATGAATACATATCAAAGTAGTTTCTATTTATCATTGTTCAATCTAACATTTTAATTGTTTTTTAGGCTCAACAGGCGCAGAGAGGATTAAATCCACAAGCTGGAATGGCACCTCAACAAGCAAACGCACAACGTATGATGCGTCCTGTAATGACCAGCAATTTAGGGCTGAGACATTTATTACAACAGGTAATATTATTATAATATAATTTTAATAAGATTATAGCGAGAGAGGTAGTAGAAACTTGAACAAAATTAATGAAATGTTTTGCATATTTATATTTTCAAACGAACTAAAATTGATTAAATACATGTTAACTTAATTTCATAGCAACAACCCCAATATCGCCAACAAGTTCTTAGTATGCAACAACAAATCGTGGGACCTCGTGGCCAAATGAATGCGCGACCTATGGGAAATGCGAATCCGCAGAATCAACAGTTCGAAGATGTCTCGAATTATGATTTTCTCTCTTAATTATGGTACTTAATTAAGTTTAAGGGAATCAGTAATATTAATATTGCTTATAGAGAGTTATCTAGACCTCATTGACTATGATGGTAAGTGCTTAGAAGCGATACAGTAATATCGAAATACGACAAATCTTTATACATTTATTTTTAAAACTCGCGTTGAAAAATTTTACCTAAATAGGTCACGATTTTATATTTTTTAATTTATATTTTAAATTAAGTCTAAAATGAAATTCAGTATTCAAACTAGATAAAAAATGAATTTTTTAATGGTATCATTGTCTTTTGAAATAGCATAGTTAGTTATCAAATCAAATCATTATAATATACATATTATCACAGATATATTTATACATTTACCATGAAATTAATATTATATTTAAAAATGAAATATTAAATAGAAAGATAAATATACAGTGGAACTTGTGAGGAGTTCTGTTTTCTCTTCGCCACATTTACTTTAATTCTTATAAAATCATATATTTTATCAAAATTAACCAAAAACCAGAATCTGATTTTTCGTTACAGCATGTACATATATAAAGCAATGATATCATGAGTTACGCTATATTTTTTACAATTAATATTTTTTGTATTGATTGTAAAATATTACTTATTACCAAAAAAATGTTATAAATTGTTTCATATTGAAACACTTGAATGCTTGAATACAATAATTGTTAAAACGCGAGATTCATACTAGTAAAAATGGCGATTAAATTCTGTAAATTTACTGTGGTAAACTAGTTAATTTGTGAAAAATATCAATTTTTACTAATAACTAATAATATGTATTTATATACTTGTACATAAAGAAAAATAAAAAAACAATAAAAAGAAGTTGATGTTTCTTTATTCTTTTGACAAAGTATATTACATAATAAACTTAGAAAAGTAGCGATTACTCAGCGAATGTACTTCCGGCATAAAAAATGAATGCATAGAATCGCTTTTTTTCATTTGTTAAAAAATTTTTTATTGTATTAACTTTAAATAATACGGAAATAAGTGCTAAATATTTTATTAACATTTGAATTTATTTTTCATATATCTTATATATATACAACAGTCTAAATTTAGACAATTTCATCCGTTGAACAAATGAATCAATCTTTTTAAGTTACTGATTGATCTTATGTACACTACTTCTTAAGTTACAACCTAAAAATGAGTACATTCAAGACAAGCAATAAAATATAGAAAACATATATAACTTTCTTTTCTTCTTTCCGCAGTAAACTTTGACGATATCGCAGTAATGTTTGACAAAATACCGTCATTGTTAGGTAAAATACCATATTATGTACAAAAATAGATTCTTAAATAAAATACGACTCACTCGTAATTACAACCTAAAACAAGTCTCTTTTTTTCTTCATAATGTACTTTGCTGATAAAAAAACACGATGAAAAAATATTTAATATTTAAATTTATTTGAATATAAAAAGCGTATTTTTTTGTCTTCAAAGACACTATTGAGCAGTCGTTGTAAAACTTGTTGACGGGAACATTTTGAGCGCGCTAAAATTTGGCTAAAAATAAGTGCATTTACCTTGTATTTACATATATGTACATCGCGTATATACATTTGTAATTATTTATCACAATTGTTGTAAGAGGGTCTACCAGCCAACTCGAGCAGATAACGATCGGGATGGTCCAACCATTCGGACGCACTCATTTTAATCGCTCGATGACGTTCCGCCTCTTTAACCTCCCACTTTTTCACGTCTAGTTGGTTTTCTCTGAAATCACATTTTTAGCATTAATAAATCAACAGAACATCAATATAAATATATTTGTATAATATTAAATCAACCTTGAATGTTTGTCGCCGCATCCCCAAACTTGCATTTTGCATAGACGATAGGGCGCCCCTTCAAGTTTCACATTTTGAAATGAACTATCAATCTCAATAACTGGATTTTTTGGATCCTTTCCAGCTCGCAATGACTGCGAATATCCACGTATCGACAAATTCAAATACAATATCTTCGGTCCTCGCTCGATGACTTTATAAGTTGGAACAATTTGAATAATCATCGATGATTCATCGCCAAAGTAGGTGTGCTTTTCCGTCCACTCAACCGACGAAACGATGCAGTAAACTGGACTGCTATCTCTGTCGTCAGAAGTGTCACCTTTGATGAACATCAAATTTGGACCTCGATAACCAGTCACGTGATGGATAAACCGATTCGAACCCAAACCATGCTCGTTACTGTCGTACAATAACGTCCAGTGACTTGGTCCTAAATTGCCGGCTAATTTCATAATTAGCTCGGAAAATTGGAGCCCATTTTCGGAATGCATTTCTTGGCACTTGAAAAATCAAATTCAACTCTTTAATTCATATGAAGATTGATTAAATAAAATAATCTATAATTTAATTTGATTCCTTTTATTAAACTTTGATAACAAACGATATATTGAACTGTCATAGCTGGGAAATTTCTTATATTTGCAGTATTATTAGTAGCTATTATATATGATTAGCACGTAACTCTTGTCACTTGTGAATGAATTCATACTATTGTACGGTTGTTTACACTTCAATTGATATATAAGACCTTTTGTATTATTGTTAAATAATTTTTATACTTTTAAACAGTTCCTTCAAATTGTTTATCTTTGTAAATGTATAAAGATACATTTAAATATATAAATGTTTTATTAATACTTAAACTTAACAAGAAAATTAATTAATAAACTGGTATATTAACATTTTTGTTTTGTAACAAAATAAAAGTTCAAGAAAATTAAATATATTTGAATTAATTATGCAACATTGTATAAATAAGATTTTAATATGATGATCATTGTATATATAATTAATATATGATGAAATAAAAAGCAAAGCTTTGTTATAAGTTTTGCTCACCAATCATTTTCAACGCAAAAAGTGATCTTTTAATGAAAGAGAAACAAAATAAAAAATAAATATAAGCACACACAACACCGAAAAATACCTTTGACTTTTCCTCATTTGTATCTTTGGGTAGCTATACAAAATGACAATATACTTAATTAGATTCAAATTAATAACGTTGCTTGTGGGAAACTCTATGCTTGTTAGAAAGTATATCGTCACTTTTAAGACGCACATTTTTGATACTCAACCGGACGAGGAAGCATGTTATGCTAATTTTGTCGCAACATAATAAACTAGTTGCATTTCAATTAGTAAACGATTGAGAAGACAAGTCGACAATGCAATTAAACGCATGCACACACACAGTTACATAAATTTAACTGTTGGTTGCGGATTGAATTGACGATTGTTTATTCGATTAACAAAAATTAAAACAATAATTCAATAATAGTTATTTCGATGATTCTGCTTTAAATTGAAATTAAATAAATGTGCGTTTTAAAACGTGATTATTAATTATGTTTAAGTTTTTTTTTTAAATATAAATATATACCATAAATGGTTTCGGCAAAACTGATGATAAAATCCAAACGTGGCTCATAGGAAGAATTTCCTCTGGCTCAACTAAAAACTTTGGTTGCTCCAAAATGGGCGTTCCTGGATCAGGCTGATCTTGTGCTTTTGACAACAAATTGCTGCCATTTCGATAAGCCGTTGTGAAGACATTTACCACATATCGATGCAATCCTTGCACAAGCATAGGACAATTTTGTTTCATCCAGTTGATTACATAATTCAAAGACATAGATTCTTTTCCATGAAACTGTAAAACAACAAAATTCATGTAGTTCAGAACAATTAGAGAAGAAAATAAAAAATAAATAGTTTAATTTTTATTTTATACAATATTAACATTTATAACATGCAATGGTTTCATACAAGAAAAAAATGTTATATAAAACAATTCAATAAACTAGTAATAAAAATTGATTAAGAACATAAAAGAATAAAAACAAAGTATTTGTTAAAATCGTAACTAACAATGTTAATATTTACTTATAACTATGAAATAATAAGTAAGATGAAATTGAAACAAAAGATTCAGTTTACGCCTTTATGTCTGGTTTGAAATTCAGAAAATAAAGTAATATACATCTGACGTTTATCGTGATTATTGACTAAAAGTTATTTGTTTCTTTTACATTGCATTTATGATTTTTTCGTTCCATCGCAAAGTCAGTTTGACTAAATGATATTTACTGCAAATTGTCATCTTTCAAACATTTATCAGAATCAACTGAATAAACAAAATTTAATCGACGAATAATACTCGATAATAATTGATTCGACGAAACAATTAAAAGGCAACGATTTGAAATAATTGCAATTAAAAAAGCCTACACAAGATGTAAGAACTGCTTCCATGACACGGCGCAAATGAGGACATGTGTGTTGCGTGCCATTGTGGCTCATAGCGAGCTTGTACGAGACCATTAAAAGTGAGCGTAAGCTTTTTGGCGTGACGACCTCGTCGTTATCCTCCATATACATTTTCACGTACATCTCGAGGATCGCTTGATCACCAATAATTGACAGAAACTTTTCAACTGCTTGACGAAATGCCGAGGCCGACATATCGCTGCTTGTTGTGTCGGACATCTTGCGCAAATGTGCAAACAATCGTTCGCCCAAATCCGACTGATAGGGAAATAAATAATGAATGAATATGTTCTCGGTGATGCCTTGGGCACCTTCGTCGCGTTCTGCCACTTCCATTAATGTCTACAAAATCAAAAAAAAAAACATTATTACTGGTAGTATATTATGTGTTTAACATTTTTACATCAATGCTTTATTGTCAGTTTTTTTATTTGGTAAAGAATTTAATGAGATGTTAAGTCTATGATTAACTTGTATGCGTTTTTATTGCAAATACTTTACTTTAAGAATTGGTGTTGTACATGATTGGTGTATAACATTTCTTTCTACTTTTCAAGGTGAAATGATGAAACCCATATAAAGCGAAATATTACCTATGGATGTAATATTAGAAACTCCTGTCGATTTAAAATTTAATGTTTTTAATCATGTTTTAAATAATATTCTTAATATAAAACCATTATAAATTCAAAATAATAATTAATATCAATTAAAACACATTATATATGAGTGAATAAATGAATTTAGGTTTGATATACAACTTCATTCAGTTGCACGATATATCGATAAACTTATTTGTTACGATAAAATCATTATCATTTTATCAATACGTCATTTTTCAGGTAATGAAACTAAAGTCATTTGTGTTAGTAAAATTTTTAATAAGTAAAGTTGATTAATTAAACAATTCTGTAGAAATCATTCATTTACGGTTATAACTTCAAAACAATGTATACAATTTCGATGAATATACAGGGATATCTTTTTCATATTCTTTATCATTAAGTCAAGTGTATTTTAAAATTAATTACATGTTTTTTCTATTATTTTTAAAGTACAAAATAAAAAAAGTATTAATCCAATTATTTGTACAAATAATTTGATTTTAAACTCAATATTTAGGTGTATTTAGAACTAAAAATAACTTATAGGTCAGTTGTTTATTTTTAAGAGACAAATATAAAAGGTACATTTAGTTGAATTGCAGTAAATTGAAATAATATTAAATTTAAGTTTAATGCATTATTTATTTATCTTTGTTTTCTTTTCCTAAGTCAACTTAATTTTAAATTAGTTAAGAAAACACCGTTTCTTGATTATTATAAACTCGTAGAAATTCATTCGCAAAGCTTATGATTAATTGTTTTATTACTTTATCACCTACGGATATAATATTTTTTTCGAAACATATACAATTTTTCAAGATAAATATTTCCTTCAAGTTAATTGAGTTGATCATATTATATTGCAAATATACATTTACTAGATTAATTAACAATTATTATGAAAATGTAATCAATTTAGTTTGACTATAAAAAGTTCTAATTATAAAGTGGACTCTGATTTAATAGAATTGATCAATGAAAATTGAAATTTAAATTTCAATAATCAAATGCATTTGGATTTTCAAATATACTTCATTTCTAGGCACTTTTCATTGTTAATAAAATGACATTTTCGAAACCGAAAAAAGACATATTTTCCGAATCTTTCAAAATGTGAGTCATTGCAGTTATCCTTGAATTAACGTTGATATTTTTTTGTTTCGTATCTTTTAATTTATTATAGTAATTATTTTGCTCCAAATCTAACACTGTTTATTTGTTATTATTAAGGATAATTTCGAATATTAAAAAATAAAACGTAACAATTGAATGCCGTACTAACAATTAATGTCAAATAATAAATTGTTTATTTATTGTTTAGTTTTCATAAATATTGAATATTATATAATTTTAACACAATTATTATTCCAAAACATAACCTAAATAAATTTCAACTGCACAATATTTAAACAAAATTAAAAATCAAAATGAACGAAAATATAAGAAAATGTAATCAAATTAGATTAATCAAATATGTTCTAATTTAATCAAAAATTCATTCAATATATATTTATTTATATTTAATTAAGAAATATTATTCAAAATTAACAAAAAAAATAGTAGAAAATGTTTATAACGTTTATCGATTTATTTTCAAAAGTCACTTTACATATTATCAATATATTTTATCTTTTCTATATTAAACACACACATTTATATGAGCACAAAGATTCGAGCGCATGTGCACGTGCATGAGCACGCTAAAACATACGACAAACCAGGGTGTCACCAAAGTACAAAGAAATAAAAAAGTATTTATAAAAAATATGTTTATTTTTCGGCAAATTTACCTTTGTGAGTATTTCAATCGGTGCAAACTGCAGGTGCGCAGAATTCTGCATTAACAATGCTCCCGAGGCACTGCGCGACATGATTTTTGTGACATCGCCGACGTTCGATGGCGCGGGGTTACCGTTGCCGTTCGCGCACTTCGTCTTCGGGTTCTTCGTCGACTTTTTAACGGCTCGACCGCCGCACGTCACTTGATTGCCCATGTTCCAATTTTTTTTTAATTTTTATTTTTTCTCTCAAATTAAAAATAAATGTTTATTATTGTTTCCTTTGATTTTTCAATAATTTTTTTATTTCAGATATTATGTTAAACTATAATAATAGAGACTGTATGTTTTTGTTGAAAAAATGACTGCAAAATGTGGAGCGACATGTGGAAAATGAAACAGAAACACGGAGGCAATGCCGCAGAAGCACTGACTGACACGCGACCCAACGTCGCTTTTGATAGAGCCTATAAAGTGCTATAAAGCCACCAACACACACACAAACAGCTGCATGCGCGACGTCGTCACCACTTTGCAATTTGTCGTTGACTTTCTCAACGCCGACCGCGACATATCTTTCTATACATTTGATTTTATCAATAAAACCTATTTTTTGATCTTTTATTATTTTTCATTTACAGAGTTGCATAGTTTGTTTGGATTTGAATGTTTACATTGTGAATTGAGTTGTGTTTTTCAAATTCAACACAAAAATGCAGATGCTACCGCCATCGTGTGAATTCTCATATCAAATAATGAATATATCCGAGTGTCGATAAATTATCGACATTATTATTTAATTATTAATTTTAATGTATTCATTTATTTATTCCTTTTAATTTATTCTTATTCGGATTGGTTTAATCTTGAGAGTTATGCAATCTGAAAGAATATTTTCGGGTTTTATCCTAAAGAATGCGTAAAAAAAGAGACTTATGTTTTCTATCTTTTATGAAAAATGTAGTGCTCGCAAATGGGTGATACTTAGTTGCGCCTAATGAGATAATTTTGTATGCAGTTGCGCTGGAATTTATATGCAATTGCGCAAATTTTAAATAACCTTAAGTGCAATTGTGTTAAATTGCTATAAATATATTCGGAGCAACTGTATCTTTCTGAACACAGTATTTTTCAGTTTTTGAGTAACTGAGTAAGCCCCGTCGCAAATGTACATCAAAAGATGATTTTTTCAAACAATAGTATGATAATAAAAGATATATAAAATGAATGAAGAAAAAATTGTGTTTATAATTTATTTTGAAAATTTAAAATGATCAAGAAATTAAAAAAAAACATCAATTTCTACGAAATATTGTTTATTTACAAAACTGAAGAAATCTATAATTTATATTTTATAAGAAAAATTAATAGGAATGTCTATTAGATTAATGAATATAATAATGTTGCCTTAGATTAAATTGTTTGACAATTTGTTCAGTATGCAATAATAAACCATAATGAATAACAATATAATATTAAAACAATCTATCATATCAAAGGCTTGGTTTACATTCAGTTTCGTGATTGATTAATATATACAATATTTTGCTGTACAGATTTCATTTTTCACTCTGTAATTATTTTTAACAATTTATTACAATGATTCGAGTGAAGATACACTATCGAAATGATGTTATAAAACTGATACATCCCAAGTAATAATAATATCAATAAAAATATTGTAAAATAAATAATTGAAATAAAAAAATGATAAATCGCAGGAAAAAGTATAAAAAAGCGATCGTTTAAATAATCGCTTTTATATAGGCGTTTTTCCTGTGTTTTTAAATTCAATTAAACTGCTTAATAAGTCTGTAATGGAACAACCATCATGTGAATTCGTATTATTGACGTAGACTAAAAGTATTGTAATCACAATAAAAATGAAAGCAATTATAACAGTTAATGCAAAGGTAGTCCATATTTTCAGTCTTTCATTCCAGTTTCTGTAAAGAAAAAAGAAAATAAATTAATTTTTCAATGTATCGCATTATTCAAACAATATATTTATTAGATTTATATTTTTTAAAAGACAAATTTAACAAGTTTCTGTTTTTTTAAATAAATCACTTTACCTTATTTCCAATTGATCTGTACATATTTCATGGACGGTTTGAAGTTCTGTAAGATTGTTCTCTTTAATACAAATTGGTCCATCGCCATTGCTACAGGGCCTTTGCAATGAATTGTTATTTTCTTCTTTTAAATTGTGTCGTGCGGGGATGAGCTCGACAGTATCTCGAACTTCGTTGACGGTAGTTGTACTACTGCAAAAAACATTTAAACTATAAATCACTTTCAATTTACAATTATATCGACTAAATTCTGTTATTTCAACTATTCATTTTATCTGTATCATCGATTGTTTGATTTCAATTATTCAACTACAAAAACTGATATTTAATTTCGCAAAAAAAAAAAAAATTAAACATAAGTTGAATAAAGACTTGAAGATGCTGAACTGAAAATGCAAATGTGTAAAGAAATACTTAAAGAAATAAACGTTTATTTTCCACTATTTGCTTTTTTCCACTGAAATGGATTTCCATTTTCATTTTGCAAGAGTCACCTCAAAGCCTTAATTGATCTGAATTCGACAAAATAGCGCGACACAATTAATCAAATCGAATTTATTTATCATGACTAAACTGAACTAAGCAAGGCAAACGACTTACTCGGTGCGATCCAGTCTTTCGCTGTCGGTACTTTGACGATCATAACTGAAGGATGGCCTTCTTGCAGATATTCGACCGCAAATCGAATTCCGCTGCTTAGGACTGCAATCCTATAAATTCAATAGCAAATATTATTTTACATTGTTTAAAATTACATTTACGATCGAGGGAAACAAAAAATTAATATCATCTGACGTAATGCCATTACTTCATGAACAATCAACATAAATTATTCTTTTCTAGCTTTTCAATTATACTGCATTCAGTGAAATAATCCAAGAAATTATAACTCTTTGATTTTTTCTAAATTTGAAATTAAAATTATATTTTCCCACTAGATGTACTAACAAGTTATAAATCAATTTTTTATCTCAATTCTTTTTATTTTAATAATTCTAATTACTATTAATAAATCATAACTATAATGAATTTCAACTTCTATCTAGCAAAAAAAGATAATCCAGACTTGAGGAAAAATAAGAAAGAAATTAAGTGCACGCAAACAAGTGTTTAATTACGAAACCAAAGAAAACTAGATGTGAAAAAAAGAAACTAGACAAGAAAAAAAGCAAATAAAGTGAATAAAAAAGTGTACAAACTTGAATTGAGAAAAGGAGAAAAAAGAAAGGAGAAAAGAGAAAAGACATTGCCTTTGCCGTGTCTTGGGTCGAATTCACTGGTCGTGACATCGTGGCAACACTGGCCCTCCTTCTAGCCATCTAAAAGTAAACAAAACCAAACGAAACAAAGCGACCCATTTAAAATCAACTTAAACCAAAAACGATAAGCTGATAAAAATTATTAGAGGAATCAAAAAGCAACCAATGACAATGCCTTAAAACTAAGTTAAACATTTAAATATATCTATTAAAAAAATTGCAGTGTATTTCTAGAATAAAAAGATAGACCAATCAGAGTATTTTGAAGCAATGCAGATTTGGGAATGTTAGGGGAACGTTTAGCTGTGCAAATTTAGTTAAGAATAAATTGAATTACTGATGATCTTACGATGATTGGTAATGATGCTGATGTTGCTGATGCTGAGTTTATAGTTAGAATACAAATGGCAAAGGCGAGGGAGAAACTGCAAGTCAATGATAAAGTTGTACAAATCGAAGTATACCATTGTACGGTTACTGGTGTTAACTGTGCGATACCGAATCCTAGGCACGTCATCACTCATTTCGCCTGGATGCTCCTCGAGCATAACATTACTTTCAGTCAACATGCGCCTAAAAGAAGACATTGAAATAATTTTTTTAATAATGAAGAACAATTTTCCCACGCTAGATAAACGCGACAAAATAAACTTTCTTATAGTTTAACTATCTTAGGCATCAATCATTAATTTCTTAGACACTTAAAATCTGACAGTGACTTTTTTTTACCTCTATAATTTATTTTGTCACGTTTATTTTGCCCGAAATATTTCCAAAAAAGAGAAAAAGGAGGAGGACAAGGATGAAGAGACATATTGAGCAAGTCTCACTTTGTTTCTGTGACCTCGTTAGAAAGTTTGCTGCATCTAGTTCGTAAAACCTGGAGATACCTATCCGACAGTGAGACCGCCCGGGAAATACGACTCTCCTGTTTTATCGCGCCCAAAGTTTCTGCTGCGCAAGAAACACTGTGCGCACATTTATCAATCATCTGCAGCTGATGTCGTGCCTTTTCGATTTTCTCAATTGAGTCCTTGTCGGTGCAAAATGACGTCAAATTCTGATGTTTTGTATAGAACAAAAAAATACTTTTGTAAGAAACTTACAACAAAATCCATTCTATAGGTGCATGAACGAAATAAGCATAAACTGTAATTGTCTTGCCTGTATGTCTTGTTTCATTCTTTGGATTTCGGCGGAAAGATTGTTTTCGGCTTGATTGCGCTGTCTGAGGGCGAGTGCGGCTCGCCTTGAAAGGGTCAATCTGTCTGCCGCGAGACCGATCGAAAAAGACGTGTACTTTCGCTGCAAATACAGTGACGGTTTACGCGTCGCTAAATCGTTGAGTAACAGAGCAAACTGTCTGTCTATTAATTATCTAATAACGTTATCTCAAAGTGATCTTTCACAGTCCATATCTTTTGCAAATAAAATCCAAGCTATTCCAATCAACGAAACCAATTTGCTTATAACTATTTATTTGTGCAATCTTTATCTGTAGTTATTATCTTAAATATAATGCAATAAATATAAATTTTGAAATTGTACGTTGACCTATTTTATAAACTGAAAATTGAGTCAAAATTCTTCAATTTGTCTCAATTTTCATGTCATTAAACTAAATAGTTAATAAATAACCGAATCTGTAAAATAAAGAAACTTGTTGAAACCTTACTTTATGATCTCCTTCAAATAAATTGTCAAACTGAAATCTTACCTCGAGTTCCTTTTCCATCACATCTCTGCAACAGAAGATAAAAAATTCCAAATTACACTAAACTGTTTAAATGAACATAATTAAATAGTAATTACAAATGAATACGACCTTTTAATGATTTATCGAGCTTTAAGCAACGAGACAGATATTAAGCGATCTTTGATAATAATAACTTTGTTTATTATTTCTTTTGAATCAGATGCCATATGCAATGCAGTGATTTTAACTGTCTATTCGACTTTTATCACGTGTGATTAATGTGTGCCTTTCAACGACACAAATATTTATTAATCGTCACAAGAGTGAGCGATTCAGTGTTTTCCTCCTTTTTTTCTTTTTATTTTTTAAAGAAAAATAATCTCTAAATAAATGGAAATCCAATGCATTGACATCTGTTACAGAGGTGCAATTAAATCAATTAACTAAATCATTGATCAGTCAAACTTAATGATTAATTAAATTAAATGTTTATTCATTTAATTAATTAAGATTAATTCAGTTATATTTTACGTTTTAAAATAAAAAGTTTAAGACAAAAACTTACTTGTTCGGATTTAAATCGGCCATAATATCCGATGCAATACCGGCCAATTGCATTCTGACGTCGGTCAGGCTTGGAAATGGTTGAACTTCCGTTTGATCCACCTTATCTTTTGCCACTTTGTCCACTTTTTCTTCAGTTTCGTGTTGAATATCGTTTTCTGATGATGATCTTTGTAGTTTCACATGTTTAGTCTGTAAATAACAATAACAAGAAAATTGTTAATTTCGTTGTGAAATTAAGAATTTAAATATTTAATGTTTATTTTTCGCTTAATTATTGCAAATGTAATCGACAATGATTTGAAAGTCATATAAGGATGTTTGAAACGAGGTTTTACCAATGTATACTAATATTTAAAGCGAACGATCTCGTGCTTAATGAATGACGAAGGCTGGAAAGTGAAACGTCCGTCACTTTTTGCCAGAAGCTCAAACAAATTTAATCATACTACACGTGATTATAATTGTTACACTATTTATCATTAGGGATGAATAAGATAAATACAAAAGTAAATAATTATTTAAAAATGTTACTGATATTATCGAAATTAATCAATAATGTACTTACTCTATTGATATCTTTATTTGCAGTTATTAATCATAACATTTTTTATCATCATTTTTTATATTTAATTTGAATTTACATAAATCAATCAATTTGTATGATTCATCGTGAAAACTGACGGATTAATAAAGAAAACAGTAAATAATCTATTTTTGCAATTTATTGTCACAAAAAAATAACAAATTAAAAAGATACTCATGTTTAACCTTCCGATGCCCAAGCGGGGCGACTTAGTCGCCCCAAAAATCGGTTTTTATTTGTATCTTTGTGTGAACTCTATAAATACACTTGAAATTTTACAACAATTAATATTTTGAGTTATATTTTTATAATGTAAAACGATTTTAATGATTTCGTGT